>JABAKD010000030.1:2027915-2290415 GCA_012845835.1 Undaria pinnatifida
CGATACGCAGTTGATAATCGCGTCATTATCGTTCTGACCATCCATGACGTCGTTTTCATTCTTTGCCCCCACCCCCACTCCAACGCCCCCCTCTTTTCCCACCACCCGCACGAGCGCCTAGACCTAGCACCACGCGTACAACAAGCCCCTACATATCTTTGATCTCACAGCCGAAGTGTATCTGAATATTATTTGGACCTAAACCTGCTAAAAAATCTCCCCCCCCACCCCCCCCCCCCCCCCCCCCCCCCCCCCCCCCCCCCCCCCCCCCCTCTCGCCCTCCCTTACTCAAACGCCCCACCAAATATCGAAATCCGCCACATTAATAAACACTTTACGCACAGGATATCACCTCATTATCTTTCGAGAGCCATCCATGCCACTGCTTCCCCCCCCCCCCCCCTCCCGCCCCGAACGCCCCCTTCTTCCCCATCACCCACACCATCGCCTAGACCTAGCACCACACGTATAACAAACCCCTCACCTAAAACCCTTCCTCCCCCCCCCCCCCCCCCCCCCCCGCCCGCCCCCGCTCCCTCCCCCGCCCCCCCACGCCCCCACCCCCACCTTTTCCCCCCCAACCAATCCCAACCCCACCCCCTCGAACACTCCACCCTCTCTCTACTCACTGATTGTACGACTTACCCCAGGATATACATGATAAACTGATGCATTATTTCCAAAACCGTCACATTTATCCTCGTAAAATAATGTATAGTTTCCACGCACAGATTGAGCTGCCCCCCCCGCCCCCCCCCCGCCCCAACGCCCCCCCCTATGATAAACTGGTGCATTTTTTTTTTTTTCTAAAACCGTCAGATTTATCCCCTTAAAGGATTTATAGCTTCCACGCACAAATTTCCCGCCCGTCCGCCCCCCCCTCAGTCCCCCCCCCCCCCCTTCCCCCCCCCCTCCAACCCCGCTCGCTATTGATCCAAATCAGGCCCCCACGTCCTTCAAAACTCCACCCTCCCCTCACCGGTTATTCCACTTACAGGATTCACATGATAAACGGATACATTTCCTTCCACAGCTGTCAGATTTTGTCCCCCTCAGAAACGGGTTTTATAGTTTCCGCGCACAGACTGACTAACATCACCCTGTTGACCCTGATAGCTACACTGCTGTAGTTGTAAGGGGAGTCGCCGACCTATATCCTTAATGAGGACACACAACCCGTAATACGCGCGATCGGAGTATCACACACAGCTTGCAAAGATGAGTTTCGACAAAATATTCGATCTCACAGCTGGAGTGTTTTTTCATTTTTTTTTTCATTTTTTATAATATATTATTACAGTATATTATAAAAAGTGAAAAAATACTCCAGCTGTGAGATCGAATATTTTGTCGAAACTCGTATTTGCAAGCTGTGTGTGATACTCCGATCGCGCGTATTCGGGTTGTGTGTCCTCATTAAGGATATAGGTCGGCGACTCCCCTCGTAACTACAATGTAGCTATCAGGGTCAACAGGGTGATGTTAGGCAGTCTGTGCGCGGAAACTATAAAACCCGTTTTTGAGGGTGACAAAATCTGACAGCTGTTGAAGGAAATTCATCAGTTTATCAAGTGAATCCTGTAAGTCGAATACCCGGTGAGTGGAGGGCGGAGTTTTTACGGACGTGCGGGCCTAGGTTTGATCAAGATGGAGCGGGGGGACGGGGGGACGGGGGGCGGGACGGGCGGGGCAGCTTAATCTGTGCGTGGAAACTATAAATCCTATCCTGTAAGTCGTACAACCAGTTAGTAGAGGGCGGAGCGTTCGAGGGGGTGGGGATGGGGGTGGGGGTGGGGGTGGGGGTGGGGGTTGGGGTGGGGGTGGGGGTTGGGGTTGGGGTGGGGGTGGGGGTGGGGGTGGGGGTGGGGGTGGGGGTGGGGGGGGGGGGCGAAAGGGGTTTTTAAATAACATCAGGTCGCATAGATGTAGGGGTTTGCTATTCGCGTGGTGCTAGGTCTAGGCGATGGTGAGGGTGGTGGAGAAGGAGGGGGCGTTGGGGGGGGGGGGATGCGGCGGCGGCATGGATGGCTCTCGAAAAATAACGGGGTAACATCAAGTGCGTGGAAGTGTTTATTGCTATGGTAGATTTCGATGTTAGGTAGGGCGTTTGAGCAAGATGGAGCGGAGAGAAAATTAAAAAAAGGGGGAAAGGGGGGTCGGGGGGGGGGGGAGAGAGAGGGTGTCAAGAGGTTTAGGTCACATATAATATAAAATTACACTCATACATATATGGGTCCTTTGATAGAAAAGGAGAGTATATCGTTTACAGGTTAGATATATTGTCGAAGAAAGGTGTGCTGTCTTCACAGTAAACCGTTGTTTCTACCTTTCCACATCAGTACACCCAGTGTTCGTGATGAATCTTCACCCCCGAGAGATACAAATTCTGTGGTCACGGACTGTGAGACAGAGTAAACTAAACAAGGTGTACGCTAAAACATCAGTTTATATGCTGTCGAGAATTTCATGTTTTGCATAGGTTTTAGGTTAGGTTTTGTGTTGGGCTCTTCTTTCGTATGAGGGCCGGTAGGGCACAAATTCAAGCTCTGCGGCCACAATCAATGAGACAGAGAAATCCGTCAATAGCACATAAAGGAGATTCGACAGGGCCGGGCCCTTGTCAAGTACGCACTGCCGGCACTACTGGCTGAGGAAGCTGCCAGTACTTCAATAATGGGAAAATGCACTTGACCTAGTGAGATCGACAAAAGAAGGGTTTTGATCAAAACTCTCATCTTTGCAAGCTGCTTGTGATATTTCGATCGCACGTGTTACGGGGTGTGTATTCCCTCGTGAAGGATACAGGTCGGTGATTCTCCCCTCTCCCCTGCCAATGCCAAGGTCAATGAAGACGCCCATTCTTGTTCTGCGGGAAGAAACTGTGTAACTCGCATTGAGGGGGACAAAACAGACATATGTGGCATTCAGTAGGCATAAAACACTTAACTAGTCGTGTGGGTTAATTTTTGGAGTGGATCACTTGGGTCTGTCGGGCTTGTACGCATGTGATACTTCTTGTGTACTCCCTGTTTATGTGGCAGGCCAGCGGAGGTCCAGCCCAGGCTTGATGCTCGGGTTGTTATAGTGCAGTTGAGTCATGATGCAATATATATGGGGTGGACGTCGATCGCTACTATTCCGAGGTGATATCTCTTTTGCTCTTGATGTATACGAAAAGGCCCAATCACACACGTGTATTGGTCGAATAAAGACCGACGAGTGAGATCTAGCGTGCTGCATCAGGCGTCGGGCGGTACACTTGATCCTAAAGCTCTTCGAACGCCCATCTCACAAAATACCTAAGAAGGAACATATAACTAAGCATAGATCCACAATGCTAGGGCCCTAAACGCCTACAGACGGAAACACTTGGGCTAATTCATAGTGACAGAAGGTGCGCACCACCTCGCATAGCCGATAATTTTTGTTATTTTAGAGCGCCTCCACGGTCAATTCTGGGAAGCGCACCCATATGATATGCCACGCAAATACTGCTACAGCACTTTGAAGGCGTGCATACGTGCTACCAGATTCCTCACAACACAACAGATACCGATGGTATTGCGTGGTATACCGAGACGGGTGTAGGCAAAAGAGAGTATAGGGAGGAAATCGAGGGCATTCACTTGCTGGTCCGCTTTTTCTCATTGTACACAGTCAGTCAGAGGGTGAATGTACAATACCTACACATTGAAACCCTGTGTTTGAATTACGCTCGCTGTATGGCGTGTTCTTTGTAGACACGCGGCGTGCCCCTACGATGTACCTGGTAAGTGGGGAGGGCGCAATATATATGATACACGAAGCCGCACTATTGCCGACCCTCGAACACACACCCACACAGAAGAAGCTCAGCACCCTGTCGTCAAAGGCTCCACACATAAACCACACAGAGGTGAGCCGTAATTGTCGGTAACCTCCACCCTCTCATATATATGGGCAGTATCTTGTCATCAAAGTCCGGGCCGTATATTTGTTATCATCGCGATTGCCTCTCGGAGAGGAAGCCTCACACACTGCCGCTCGAGGCAAGTACTAAATAATGCCTCGACACATCATGCGAAACCCCATACTATATGAAACGGCCAGATATCCGCAGACCCGTACCGAACAACCGCATGCCACAAACGGCTCCCCTATTTGGTGCGCGATACGACAGGTCCTGAACAACTTATCATCAATTGCCAGGTAAAACGACAAATCCCGAATTCCATAATAAATTATTGCCAAGCAAGGTAAAACGGCAACTCAACTTCCATCCTTCATCAACTGCCAAGGTAAAACGGCAACCTGAATACAAGTAGTTATACTAGGAACTCGAATCCGTAGGTCGTGTCCTAACTCAAGCTTGTGCAGTGAAACGTCGTAACAACCGATGTCCTGTTTCACTGTCGAGCTACTCAACACAATTGATTGGATGTTCATGCAGGTGTACACTATTACGTAAATAATTGTCCAGGTTAAACGGCAATCAATCTCAATACCAAAATGTCTCAATCTCAGGTTCAGCATAATTTCCCACATAAAATAAGGCAGTAGCTACGGGAAGAGGGAAAAATCCAACAAGCAAGAATACAATATGTTGGGAAAATCTTCAAACACAACCGCTAACACCGTCTTCACCTAAACTCCCATCGCCCAAAATCATCGGCCCCCCTGCTTTGTACTCTGTAGGAAAAAACAAACAACAACACGTGTATGATATAGGGCATTTCAACTCGAGCTATAACAGCCCCCCTGCTATTAATAAGTACTCACCACGAGAGTACGCAAAACGTAACAATCCATTGCATCTTTACTTAAAAATACTATCTATGGATTCTAGTAACTTTGGGTCCCCTGTACGTTGTGCATACGTAACCAATAGCCAACGTGTACGGCACGATTCGTCGAGACCATCGGCCTATCTAACTGGCGTGATAACCATACTCGACGCATGAGTACATCCCAATATTTTCTCCAATTCCCTAAAAATATCTCTTCTCGGTTGCAATCACTCCATACCCCAGGGCCCGGGAAAAATATTAAAATATACTAATGAAGAATCACCACAAATTCATCGCAAAATTGCGGTGAAACGAAACGCCTCCGTGCGTAAAGGCTTGGTGAGAAAATCAGCATGCTGTAATGCCGACGATACGTGGACAACTTTGAACTCCCCGTAGAGAGGTGGTGACGGACATGGATGTGCTTACTGTTGGGAGTGGTCACAGGGTTTTTCACCAAATGGATCGCCCCCTGGTTATCTTCCTTCACCGTGGTACACCCATCATCGCGGTCCGGGAAAATATAACTCCAGAGATACCACATGAAACTAGTCTCACAAAAAACCGTGGCCATCGCCACATGCTCTGCCTCCGTAGACGAAAGCGTAATGGATTTCTGAGTTCTAGAGTAGAGCGATACGCAGGCACCAGCGCACGTGATAACTCCACCTGAGACATACTTTCATTAATTGGCCTCATGCACATAGTCCGCGTCCACGTGCAACTCCAGCTGAACTCCATTACCCAGATCCCGCTGAAACGTGATATCGTGAGTACTCGTCGATTTGATGTACATCACAATGCGCAGCGCTGCCTGCCAATACAACAAGTTGGCGCCGCAGAGCATGTTGCCACCGTTTGAACCGCGTTAAGGATGTCCGGGCGTGTCTGGTTCGCCAGCCACATCAACTGCCCTACCAAAGACCAAAAAATCTCATCAACGTCTGGTCGAACAGCTCAAGCTTTTGGTCAACCACCGCAGGGATGCTCTTGCCGCGAGTGACACAAAACTTCGCTACGGTACTTTCAGCGGGAACCTGCTGTAACATCGTCAACGTCCCTGCATCCCAGTCTCGAGAAAATCGACAACCTGCGTACCACCGCAACCCCTACAGGTTGTTGATAGAAAGGAACTGGTTTAGGTCCTCACAAAACTTGTCACGCCTATTCTTGAGCCCCATCGCAACTATGCCATCAGCATGTACTTCTACTACGACAGAAACGGCCTCCATTTCCACCAAACGCATAACACACGCACTAGCTTCACTCTGCTCAAACCCGAGGTCCCTCATGCCGCGTACGAAGTGATGATGCCATTGCCAATGTCGAAATAGTCAACGCCTGCATGCTGCCCCAAACCCCGCGCTACCAGCCTTTCATTTGCCTTCACTATTCTGCTAAATTCATTGACCTTCCAAGAATAAACCCACACAGCAGAGATTGCGTTGATGCTCTTTCTTTGCTACATGCCACAACCTCTCTCATCACGGCACCGAACGCCCCCGCGCGGTATAGACCGTCATATTCAGTGCCCATCGCGTTGAACCACATATCTCCGTGTTCATCCTCGCATACTTCGTGATACGAGTCGGGCAACACAAACTCATTCGCAGGGCTTGAAGGCAGTTCAGGGGCGGGCATGTGCGGTGGAGACTGATCGTCAATGATCATGGCTATTTTCTCCCATGTGGATAGCATCGAAACGAAGCCATGCCATGCTGCGCGCCCAGCCCCCCCCATTGCCGCGACGTCGACCGCGTCGCCATCGACGATACCCGCAGCTGCCTCTGCTGCTGCTGCTGCACCGGCACCTCCACAGAGGGTAGGTGTGCGGGCGAGGATTCCGGTGGTGCAACGGTCGCGGGCGGCGCACGGGGAAGGGACACGGGCAATGACTCCGGCGGTGCAACAGTCACAAACGTCCGCTCCTGCTGCTGCGATAAGGGCGACGCAGCAAGCAGGGGCGTGGACGAGGACTCCGGCGTTACACGAGTCGATGGCGTCGACGGCTGGTACCAAACCTCGAAGCCCCACGGCGTTTGCGATTGCTGGTCTGAGTTACTGATAGTAGTCCCCCCCTAAGTCGGTGACGGGGACCTGGCAATCGCGGTCCCTCCATCGAACGGCGCGCGCCAATAGCCCCACACCACATCTGTCGAGTAGCTCGCGATGCCTGATGGCGACAACATGATCTTGCTGAAATCTGAGACGTGGTCGTTGCCGGAGCTCAGGTAGAAGAAGGATTCCCCCTTCGGCTCTGACGTAGCGGCCCGCTTGACCTTATGGCGTCCCGGCGTCATGTATGGAGGTACGGGCACCTTGTAAGGCCTGTCGTGGAACTTCTCCAAAGAGCACATGATGCCGGAATTGTCATCCATCCGCGCTATGAGGTTGAGCGCGTTGAACATCCATGCCCATGCTTCCGGCCACGTGCGTTCATATTGGGGCGCCTTGGCCGGAATCTCCACACCATCGAACATGGTCTGAAACTCCAAGAACGCGGCGTGAACCCCCTCGACAACAAAAGCTAGCTTCCGCTCCACCCGCCCGTTACTCGCGGCGGATGTTGTTGTTAATCATCAGCCTTTGGAACTCGGTGTTGTTATTGAAATCGGAGGCGTTGTCTGTGAGAAGGCATTCCGGCTGCCCGTACGCATTTACGGCCGCCAGGCGAGAGTGGAAACCGAGTGTGACGATGGCCGCGTTCTTGTCCGGCAGAGATACCGGCCAGCCCATGTTGGTGGCGTCGTCGACGATCATCAAACAGTACCGAGCGCCGCCTGTTGACCTCGGCAAAGGTCCTGCGAGGTCGGCGAGGTCGGCGTACAGGCGCTGCACCCGCTTCTCAGCACGGCACGACGTGGACTTCGCGAAGGCTTTGCGGGTCCCCTCCCCCCCCGCGCACCCGTCGCAATGCCCAAAACGTCCCGTCACCTTGATGCCCATTTGACGAACAGTCTCACATAACACCGCAGCAGCAAGTGCAGGGGGTTTCTCGTTATCAGACTATGGACTCTGCAATCCATTTGTATCTATTTGATTCTTATTCGTTTGAGTATTAAGTTTCTCCAGCTACTGACCTTTCATCAAATGGGGGGGCGTATCAGAATATGGGCTCTGCAGTCCATTACATGTCGAGCATCCCACTATATCATATTGGTAGTATGATCACCTTTTATAAAATTATTTCCCCGTGCACTGTTCTATGTGAAAAACCTCTGTGAGGGTGAAGACTCAACCTGCCACGAACCTCAACAATACACTTAATACCCCACGCGTGTTTGAGCTATTTTTATGAGGCTTCTGTTTTTGCTGTTGCGCATCCCCGAGCTGATGCAGCGTTGGAATCACCCGAACTGTATTAGGATCGTGCTTGTGCAAAAATACTGTGAGTAAAACAGCACTCCTAGTGCGTTGCGCTCCGAGTGCCATCTCTCTCTCTTTTTCACGAGTATATTACGCGTGTTACAGGGAACCCCCCCCGGTAATTTAGAAACAGTGCACCCCTGAAGTACGCCGTATTTTAAATCCAGATTTTTGTTTCGGAAAACCTCAAACATTGCTTGGGTTATGGACGGGTACAAGAGGTACACATATTTTCCGTGTTGTAAGTTATGAATTTGTTTTGTTTTCGACTGGATAACTCGGTGGTTCTAACCATCTCCCGAGCACCACGCTCCTCCCCCGGGAATATCTACAACCGTCCATCACCTTCCGGTCTTCTTGGTGACGTTCGAAATCTACTTGTACTGCATCCTACCTCTCTACTCCGGTGCGTGCGTTACCAAATCTCCTCATTTCCCATACATTCCGGACCAACATGGACCCCACCCCCCAACCCTCGCGGTAAATCCCGCACCAACCAGGGCCCAACCCCTCAACCCTCACAATGAACAGCGTGCTTCGCGTTCTTCTGCTGTAGCCGTGGGTGGTACAGTTACGGTGAAGGACCTTGCCATTCTGTTCAATAAAATTGAAATAGTGCCCGGAGCGCATTTTTGCGGCCGGGGTCGTTCACGGCATTTCCACCGCCGCCACTGATCCGGACCCATTTCTGTCAAACCGGACTCCTTCTCCTTTCCTGTCTCCTCAAGCTTCTCATAGCTCAACGCCAATAATACGAAATCTACAAAGAAGGACCGGTGCTGTCTCCAAGCAAAGCTGACACCCCTGCACCCCTTCCCTCACACCTTACGGCACCACGACTTTTTCACACACTGCCTCGTCTATATTTGGTTTCAGGGTAACATCGATTGCCGGGAGCAATACGGTTATCGATACCGCTGCAGGCTGGTTCACGTATTAAAATCAAAATATCTTCCCCGGCGAATGTCCACGCAGTTTTATCGATTCAGACCGTGAAAGTTTGAACACGTCTTCGATGTGCCATTGCGAAGACCTCTCTCGCCTGTCGTTTTTTTTATTTTCAATGTTTGTCTGATTTTTCGTCAGTTAAGGTCTTCTTGAATATGTGGCCTACCATAGACCAACATTGTTCGGCGAAAAAAAAAAAAACGAAAAAAACGCCGGAGGTCGGGCCTCGGGATGGGCATGCATAATACGTGTGCAAATTTGAAGGTTTATCTCTCGAAAACGGCGTGGACATTTTGACTTTTGTGCATAAAAATGAGTGACAGCGATATTTATTTCCTTCAAATTACTTGGTTTTAGTGTAGAATCAAGTTTTTTTTCGCTAGATTCTGCTTGATGTTGACCACAGGCAGGTCAGGTCTTCGTTTTTTTGCGCGAGAAATTCTTCAGATATGCCTTGGTGTACCTCCAACCAGTTCGTGCAAAATTCGTCGCATGTTAGAGATGCTACTTCTCAGTAACCACCATATCGTTACTTGATATCACTCAAATTCATCTATCTGGTATACATTGCGAGTTGCTAGTACGACAGACATTTTCAGCCTGGTAGTTGTCGTTTATCGATACAGTACGTAGCAAGCACAAGTCTCACCAGAAATATCTTGGATACATGATACACAGCAGTTTACAGGCTGATCATATCCAATTACCTGGTATACGTAGTGCCGCGCGCATTTTCGTGCACGTTGAGAGGGACAGTCTAAGGTATCCCTCTTGGAACCGGTAGCAAGATACTGAAGATACGAGTTGTTGCTGAAGTAAGAAGATAGGCTACGTAGGGTCATATGATCGCACACCCTGAGATACGACTTGTTAAACAACAAGGCTGTAGGATCTCGTATTGGGGTATTTTGCTTCTTGGGGTCATAGCTTGTTTTTGTTTTTTGTTCGTACCCCGGAATTATATCGATTTTACCGTTGTTCAATGGCCCATTTCAAGCGTCCTTCTCTTTTTGTTTGTAACGGATTTTGAGGGTCCTTGTCTTTGAGCTACGAGCGACGCACAGGCGCATCGCCCACATGTGCTCACTCCTTTTTTACTCTCCATTAGCTCTCATCTATCTGCTGGGCAAATATACCATCAATCAACATATCGGCCTGGGGTCGCGGAACAAAATCTTCTCTGCTGGAGCTCTCTCCTCCTACAGGTCTTGGCGCACTGACCTAAAGCTGGCGACGATGCTCAAGTCTAGTTGTCTTCGTTTTTCGGCAACATGTGATCGTAACAATAAAAAAAATCCTTAGCCCTCCTGGGAGTATAAAACGAAGTCCGACCCACTCACTGCTGTACGTCTGACAAACAACGATACCCGAAAGCATAAAGTCTAATAAACTGTTATACACATGTATCTCCAATTTTGCACCACGTACGTGAAGAATTTTATAACGAATTACCAAAGACAGCGTATACGAAAATACCAAAGTTCGCAACCACAGCAGGAGCCCCCCCTCCACCACCTTCTGCAGTAGAGCTGGACGGAAGAAAAAGATAACTGCGCAAGCCGTCGTTGGTATGTCTGAGGGACGAGTCCGTGAAAGGTCAATACCAGGGCTTTACAACGAAGTCAACATCTGGCCATGTACACACAGCGAACATTTTAAAGAGTCCACGCAGTTCGTAATCTGAACGCGTTTCATAACATCACCCTGTTGACCCTGATAGCTACACTGTAGTTGCAAGGGGAGTCGCCGACCTATATCCTTAATGAGGACACACAGCCCGTAATACGCGCGATCGGAGTATCACACACAGCTTGCAAATATGAGTTTCGACAAAATATTTGATCTCACAGCTGGGGTGTATTTTCATTTTTATGATAATATCTCGTATTCGAAATAAATAGGTCAGAGCTGTGAGTTCGACCGGTTGAATGGTCTATGCCCAACTTTGTGAGCTTTAGAAGCCATGTTTTTGGTGGAACAGACACATTTCAATGTGCAGGGTCGGTTGGAGCAGTAGTAAATGGGAGACTTGTCATGTGCGGGACTGGTGCGAAGAACCCCGATTATCTCTGTCTGTCAGTCAGTGTCTTAATTCAAGATCATCAGAAAAAACCTCAAGTCCCCGGAACTCATTAGACTACTGTTTTTTCAGATCAACAGTAAGATCTTTACGAATGCATGCTTCGTTCGTAAGCAGGATGCGCAAGGAAGAAGAAAGAGGGGGTACCCAGGAAACAAATTTGAGATAAAGACGGTAAGTCACATTCTCGACAAAAACTGACAGAAACAAAGCAGACCACTGTGCACACCCGAACGGCGTCCGGGCAGCAGCCAGCTTGGGTTCAGAATATAAATACTGACTGCAGGAGCGTTGTTGCATGGTCTGTAACTTGCGTACGGTATACCAGATATCGTGGTGTAGAGTCCCCAAATATATATTTCTTCCCCTCTACAGCCTCAAGCACGTAAAAACGAGGAAAAACAAAGAAACAGTTGCAAGGAGACGTAACGGAAAAATGAGAGAAAACGTTACACTAAAGAGGACACCGCTTCGGGAGACAGTTAACGAAGGGAAGATCATACCAATATTCTTTGCGTCGTCGACGGTGGTGAATATTGCCGTATCGCTGTCGCACTCCCCCGAAGGGCATGCAACAGAAAGCACAAACCAAACGAAAACAAGCCATCACTACCAGCAGGCTCGCAGTCAAGACCTAGACGGCTTCGAGGCAGTCGCAGCAGCTTAAAGAGATTGATGCATACAGTAGATTCTACATAATAATATATCGGCCTGATGCTTTGCTACCCTGCGTAATGCTTCTTCGTGTTTTCTCGCCCTCCAGGTTTACCGTTGTTACCCACGCCCCCAACGCCACTCGTGACAGATGTGTGGCGATGTCTGTTATCTATGGCCTCCTCCTTGCACCCTCTGACCACGAAGAGTCCGGCTGCTTCAAGGACCCGCGCACGCCAATTCCCTGCATCATTCGCTGTGGCGATCCACAGTTCGGTCTAATCCCAAAACGCCAGCGGGGAGTGTTCCGTGCAAGACCTTTGATGTTTCGAAAAACGGTGAGACCATCGGCCAGGGCTTTATTTCCGTTCTTCGGCGTTTCAACGGCGCTCGGGTTTCCTTCACCAGAAAATGTCGCGAATACCACCCAACTGCGGACGATCGACCCTTGGTTAGCCGCGTCACTGCCCGGGCAAGTAAAAGCTGCCGTTTAGGATGGTCGCTTTATTTATTTCTCAGTTTGCCTTCTGACGTAATTGGCGTAAGGGAGGGTTGTGTGGTCGGAACGTGTTCGATGGTGGAAGCCAATGACTCGCAGGAGGACTTCCTTGTGCGCAGTTCGAAGCTTGCTCAAGTGTTTTGCGCTGGGGGTCCACGTCACATACCGCCACACAGCATTGACTTAGCCATCTCGGCAGGATGTAGACTTCCAGACTAAGCGCGACAACAATACTTGTAACATTATGCTCCAGAGTTTTCCAGACCAAACCGTTTGACGTATTCCCACATGATTTTGATCCGTCGCATATTAATATAAGCAAGCGCTCAGCAGCATCGTGGAACGCCGCCCAGGTATAGGAACTGGGCCGTCTGTTTATGTCTCTGGCCTGCTGCGGCTTAAAAAATGAATGATGGAACCCGGGAAGTCTGGGCTGGTATTTGGAGCATCACCGTATCCGTTTTCCTATCCCGATACCGTGGGGCCTGTTGCTTCGAAGACGGTCAAATTGGCTGCGGTCATCGTAGCAAGCCGTCCACCGACTTCGAGATAATGCATGAGTCGTCGGCGGAAATCATGTCCCACGTGGCCTTTTGCACGCTTATCAACGATTCCTTGTCTCCGCCCCCCCATCCTCCTCGACATGAACCAAACCCTTCACGATGCGTTCGTCTTCACCGACGCGTACAACGACAACATATATCGCAGCGGCAAAGAGCATGGCCAATCAAAAAGGCAATAGCGCACAGCCGTGTCGCCACCTTTGGGTAACGTTACAATACCTAATGCGCTCACCGTCGTCCGTACGTTCGCGGGCCCGCATGACTCCGTTCCAGAAAATTGAAAGCAGCTTCGACAATACGCCGAAGCTTGCAAGTACCTCCCAACGCAGCTCTCGGTCGACAGAGCCATATGCGTTTTGCAAGTCGATGAAGCACATACTCAAGGGAAGGGTTTCGCTCTCGTCGGAGCGCTTTAGGTAGAGACCCACGAATGCAGACCGTGTCGCGGTCGCACTGGGTGGATGCCGAATTGTTCGCCAAGAAGTACTGTACCGGACTAATAAATAGTAGCACTTGTCGAGCAGAACGCGACGATTTTTATCTACGCCTTGCCTGCGTGGGCACACACGGTATTCATCCTTGATTGCTGCAATTAGAGCATTCACTCCGTTTGCCAAGGACCGTGATGATTGCGTCGCTCCACTGCTGAGGTGCTTCTCCCGTTCTCCGGACTCTGCCAAGGAGTTTTGATAAATCACCTGGTGAATTCGGCGTGATCCAGGTTCAGCAAAATAAGCCTTGAGGGTGGCTGATCATTGCGTTTTCTAATTAGGTAGTCTATATCCCTGATCATACCGGTTATCTTGTCCAGTATTTCTTCATTTTGCAGTTCGTGAACATAGTTGCTTTTTCGCCATGTTTTCTACATTTCTCGTACGGTTTTACCCCAGAGCTTGTATCTATCTAGCATGACGAACGAGCACGGACGCTTAATGTGTCGCATGTCAAAGGATAGAAAGGGCGACACCATGAGAAGAACCCGCACACACCCAGGGCGCAAATAACACGTCGGACGCGCACACTTCGTCAGCGGGAGCGAGTTGCTGTCGAACTGCGATCGAGGGTTTCCCTCCTTGAAGATGGTGCATACCCTCGGTTTCAAGCAGTTTGGTGGGAGACAAGAGGGTGCATCCTAGACCAACGATCATGCCGGTGATGAATACTCCGTAGGGCTAACCGGTCTGACTGGTCGATGATGTGCCTCAAAATGATGCCAGTCGTGGTCGTGAATGCTGCCTCGTCACCAGCGGTCACGAGGGTCGTCGGCTTATTCAGCTTGTTGGGGTCCCCCGTGCCGCACGGCAGCCCCAATCAACGCCTTACCAACAGAGTGGTTCGACGTACCGCTGTCCACCAACTTCGCTAATCTATCGGCGTTGCGGTGAGAATCCCGTCCAACCCTGACTTCTATTTCTCCCGTGTACGATGATCCCAGCGGTCGCCAGCGTCGAAGGATGGGTCCTCGTAGTCGTCGCTGGGACCGCAGCTAGCTTTTTCCGAAGAGAAAGACGCGAGCGCCGCCGTTCAGCTATGGATGTGGCAGTCCCTCCTTGTAGCAGCCCGGTCGCCGTTAGAGTTGGCTTGGTGTAGGACACTACTTCTGTCGAGCCGCGGCTTCCTGTCACGGTCGTGGGATATTGATCGCTTTTATGTGTGTCGCAGACCTCATATGATATATTAATGTTGCGCACCTTATCCTCGTAACAGTCACGCATATAAGGCTCGTGCTTGCTGCAGCTGTGGCAGGTTGATGTCTTCGCTGCCACGGTAGCGCATTGCCAAGGTATCTTCTCGTCGGCTTCGTCGTACCGAAAAATGACACCAAGGGACAAGGTACGCATTTTGTTCTGCGCGTGGATGATATCGAACGTGGGGTCGCGGTACGTCATCATGAAAAACATGTCCTATTAATAGTAGCCCGCCTTGCGGTTGTTAAAAGCGCAGGTATACTTGAACCTGCGGTCGCACATATTATCTCCCATCTTTGCACTCTCGGAGCCCTAGTCAGTCTACTTCTCCAAGTCGTCGTCTGTATCTTGTCTGGACTTTAATGCTGAATTTGACTAGCCACACCAAGGTAGCGTGACCGAATCTTCGTGACCTCGTGGTACTTGGACACAAGCTTCTGAAAGGCCTTCTGCCCAAAATTTTCCTCGTAACAGTCACGCATATAAGGCTCGTGCTTGCTGCCGCTGTGGCAGGTTGATGTCTTCGCTGCCACGGTAGCGCATTGCCAAGGTATCTTCTCGTCGGCTTCGTCGTACCGAAAAATGACACCAAGGGACAAGGTACGCATTTTGTTCTGCGCGTGGATGATATCGAACGTGGGGTCGCGGTACGTCATCATGAAAAACATGTCCTATTAATAATAGCCCGCCTTGCGGTTGTTAATAGCGCAGGTATACTTGAACCTGCGGTCGCACATATTATCTCCCGCCTTTGCACTCTTGGAGCCCTAGTCAGTCTACTTCTCCAAGTCGTCGTCTCTATCTTGTCTGGACTTTAATGCTGGATTTGACTAGCCACACCAAGGTAGCGTGACCGAATCTTCGTGACCTCGTGGTACTTGGACACAAGCTTCTGAAAGGCCTTCTGCCCAAAATTTTCCTCGTAACAGTCACGCATATAAGGCTCGTGCTTGCTGCAGCTGTGGCAGGTTGATGTCTTCGCTGCCACGGTAGCGCATTGCCAAGGTATCTTCTCGTCGGCTCCGTCGTACCGAAAAATGACACCAAGGTACAAGGTACGCGTTTTGTTCTGCGCGTGGATGATATCGAACGTGGGGTCGCGGTACGTCATCATGAAAAACATGTCCTATTAATAATAGCCCGCCTTGCGGTTGTTAATAGCGCAGGTATACTTGAACCTATCTCCCATCTTTGCACTCTCGGAGCCCTAGTCAGTCTACTTCTCCAAGTCGTCGTCTGTATCTTGTCTGGACTTTAATGCTGGATTTGATTAGCCACACCAAGGTAGCGTGACCAAATCTTCGTGACCTCGTGGTACTTGGACACAAGCTTCTGAAAGGCCTTCTGCCCAATTCCGCAGGTTGCAGTCTTATAGTCGAGCTCAATCACTAAAAAGGGTTATGGAACACTTGAAATGAATAGCATCAGACCACCAAGGTTTTCGTCCTATCGTATCCCGCCATACGTTGGTCGAGGATAACCTACGTTCTTAGTGTGAACGGCAGCGCAAGATAACTTCACGTGTCAGCCGTTACATCGGCCAACCTCGTTAACGCCGAATTTTTCCGCAAGAGGTTTGTGCCAGGGTTTTGGATATTTTCGGTCTACTTGCTTTCAAACATTCCCGAGTCACTCGGATGCGGTGACGGGGTTGCCGTTGTTGTTTGAAGACCGTCCCATCTTAGTTGTACTTCATATAACGGTTTTGGTAGATAGTATACACACGCTCGGCCAAACGTAGGCATTTAACGTATGCAGTAGTCAGAATACAGGAGTAATTCGAACCGAATGTGCGGTCTTGAGTACACTGCTACTGGCAGCAGTGTATACAGTAGTTGTTGCGGAAGTGAAATCGCATACCGCTGCTCGCAGTCCAGGACTTGTGACATGCATTAATCACGCACGTCAGGACTCCTAACTACAGCAGTGCAGTAGCTGCTGCGACGATGATGTCGTGCAGTTGTTGCCTGGGAGTCCTTGATTGGAGTCCGACGCTTTTTACCTGCAGTACGCTGTGAAATGCGCCCAGCAGAACTTCCAACATGAAGAGTGCAGCAGCTAGCGAGGTCCACCGCATTGTTTGATATTTACTATTTACTTTCATGGAAGTTTCCCATAACTTCTATGGAAGCTTCCATGGAAGAAAATCTACTTCCATGAAAGTTCGTGGAAGCTTCCAAGAGAGTAAATTTACTTTCATGGGTGTTGATGGGCGTTTCCATGGAAATATAATGGAAATATATATACTTCCATGGAAGAAAATTTACTTCCATGGAAATAGTGGAAACTTCCATTGAAGTAGATGTAAACTTCCAAGTTTGATGGCAGTGGAAGCTTCCACGAACTTCCATCAAGTTTGCAATGACGGGAACTTCCACAACTGCATCCGGTGGAAAGTTCCATATACCCATGTAGATTTCCACCTTTTCCTAAAAGTTTCCACCTACTTCCACGAGTTATATCTTACCGGTAATAGTTTCAGCTTCCATAGAGTTGACCGACTTCAATTACTTCCGCCATCTACCATAAACTTCCTAAAACTTCCACAATATCCACCAACGTTCAGCGGTTTCCACCCACTTCCATCGATTCGCCTGGCTTCTCTTTCACTTCCATCAATTTCCATGGAAGTTTCATTGCTCGACTTCCATGGAACTTCGGCTCTAGCTTCCATGGAAGAAGTAAATATAACGTCCGTGGAAGTAAAATGAAAAACTCCAACGGAAGTAGACCCAAAACGTCCATGTAAGTGAAATGGAAGGTCGATGAACGCAAATAGGAAAAAAAATTGCTTCCATAAAAAAAGTTGGTGGCAGTTTTCATGGACAATGGCTTCCATGGAAGTAGATTTAGCTTCCTGAAAGTAGGACACCCTTCCAAGTACTTGCATGGAACTTGCCATGTGCTGCCATGGAAGTTGGTAGAAACCGCAATTGAAGTTGGTTTGTTTCCATGAAAAAAATCATGGAAAAAATCATGGAAAAAATCATGGAAAAAATCATGGAAAAATCCATGGAACTATGCCCAACTTCCATGGAGGGAGTAAATTAGCTCCCAATTTGCTTCCATTTTACTTCAATTTCGCTTCGGTGTAGGCTGGTTTTTCTTCCATGGAAGTAGGATCTACTTCCTCCGTGGAAACGGAATTTACTTCCACATGGAAGCGAAATGGAAGACCTGGTGGAAGCCTCCATGGAAGTTGACTCCAAAAAGCCAACAGTGTTGCACATCTAGCTGGCGTGTAGTGGTGTCGTACGGCAGTTTTCACGGTCGTTTTGGCTCTATGTTTTATTGGCACACCGTAAACACGCCCCCCCGGCACCGCGTAACCTTGGCTCAAATTCCATTGGTGGTCCCCTGGCGCGGCGGTCTCCTCGCGCAAAGTCCGTTGGCGATCCCCTCAATCGGAGGTCCCCCAACGCACTACAACGCAACCCCGACGTATCTGCCTCTAAGAGGCCGATATCCTCCCGTGGTGCAGTATAGGCATGCTGCCCAGCTCGTTCTACGTTTCGAGCACCACTTTAATAAAGTGGCATGGAGTCCCTGGACTCCATGTTTATTTGAACGGAAATACAACGGCCGAGTTGTTTCATGTATACCAGGTATAATTTAGCGGTCCTTACTTTTCCATCGTTTTAATTACGGTAAGTCAATTATTATTGCTGACAGGAGGGCTCTCTCTACCGCCGCCGAACCTCAGCCGACCGGCAACGTCAAAACACGAAACCTGCCGCCCACCTCTCTCCTCAAGCCCTCTACAAGTCTGCGCGCGCCGGAGCCAGCGGTGCGGTTGGCGTTAGGTGAGGTTCTCGTGCTGTGGAACTGATACAAATTCGGCAAGATATGTCAGTACTTCTCCTTGTCGTATACCGGTATACCATACCTGCTTTTTACATCTTACCGGTTTTCGCGTGTATGGTAACCGCCTTTTTGCAAAAAATAGCATGTACCTGGTACTGGTCCTTATACCTCTAGCCACAAATCGTCTAAACAGACATACCGAGGGCATTGGAATAAGTAGAAATACCTCATGTAATTCATACCAAGGTACACACAGAAAGCCCAGCACAACAGCATACCATAGGTACCATTCGCAGTACCAATACTGTACGGAAATCTAAAACCACTTTTGTTCATAACATTAACGTGAAAAAAACACGACGGATATTTTGCTCCGTCCACCTCATAGTTTATTTTTTGAAAATATTGGGCATGCGCGTTTAGCATGCAGGTAGAAGATCTTGTTCCCATCCACTTCCGCCCGCCCCCGTCCATACCAACCTGCGCCCCATCATTAAACAACCTCCGCTTTAGTTGTAAACACTACCTGGTACGCGGATGTGATAATATATCATAAACGTTCGACCCACCTATGCAGTAACTCCATTTCATTTATATATATGGCATTCAACTTTCTATTAACCCCTCCCCCGCCCCATCTTCCCTGCCGCCCCCACCATGGCCTACTAGAATTACGCGTGCAGTGCAATAAGCTCCTACGCAGTATTCATTTATGAGACCTACCCCCCCTTTACCCACCCCTCTCGCCTCTGCTGGTACCGTTATTTTTCTTTGGCGGTCACCATGATGGTTATCGAGTAGAACATGCTGTGCGGGGTGGAGAATTCTAACTTCGCACCAGGGGAACGATTGCATCACCGTAGTGTGAGCATGGTAAGGCAGTTACATAGTAATACCCATTGCTGCCTCTGGAGTGTCCACACCATAAAACAAAGTAACTCATTGGCGCTGTCAGCCATAAGCAAAACCGCACGCACAAGGTGCCGAAGTCCGTCTTACGAGCGGTTCTTGGAAGCATGCAGTTCGCCCTTCATGCGACTCGCCGAATACCTCACGGCGCTTCGCGCTTGGTGCAAGCAATGTCTGCCTGGTTGGTGAAAGCCCGACGTGCTCCGCCCTGGCATAGTAGGTTATGCGAGGGTCTATGGCCATACGACTAAGGCCACGCACACACTGAGTACACCCCCGTCCCCCCTACCCTCAGTGTAGAGATGTAGAATAGATACACTATACACTATACAAGGCAAAGAGAAACAGCGAGAATTCCAAGAAGAGATGGCCAATATTGCGGAGCTTTTTTCCGAGCTGTTGGTAATAATAGGTACAATATAGAAAGTTACGGGGCGAGGTAGTGAAGGAGACAGGAGTACAGAAGGATGGGAGCAATTAATTGGTCAAGAGCACACAGCAAGTAAGTAAAGTAATACGGAAGAGGTTGACAATATGCCAACAGAACAGTAGAATGGTGCGACGAAGAAGTAGGAGAGGTCTTGAGAGTAAGAAGAGAGGCGTGCGCAAGCTATACATCGAATACCAACTGCGTACGGCGGGATGAGAGGAGTATGCTACGGCTAGAAAAAAAGCCAAAATGGTAGGGAAGAAGAAGGGATTATGGAAATAGGTAATTCATAAAACAAATGAAGCCGTTGATGGCGGAATGAAGCAGATATGGGTAAGGGATAAAAGGGATACTGGGCCAACAAGCAGGCGAGGCAGACACGGGAATAGCTACGATAAGAGCACAGATCGGTAAAAAGGATAGTATCTCGACGGGGAAGAGGGAAGTACTTGTAAAACATTACCGCAAGCTAGGAACGCCCACAGTCAACGAAACGTTTGACGCAGAATTCGAGAAGGAATCAACGCGTGGGCAGAGGCAAACGCAGGTGGGTGGGTGAAGAAGGGAAGACCGTGGTTCAGACGGTTTACAGAGAGACTTCACCATCTTGAGAAGAAGTAAATAAGTGTGTAGCTAAATAATTTTAAACTTAAGAATAGAAAGGCGGCAGGGGCAGATTAATTAGTGGATGCATTTATGAAGAACGGGGGAGAAGATATGCTAACCATGATGGTCTACGTTGTATAATTGGATACGGTAACACGAGTGCGTGCCTAAGAGGTGGAGAGAAGGAGTAGCAGTAAACTTATTCAAGAAAGCAGATAAGGCTGATCCCATTAAACTACCGAGGGATAACGCTATTAAGCACCGTAGGAAAACCTTTCTGTAAGATTTTGAAATGATAGAATGGAAACAATGTTGGAGAAGGACGAAAAATAAGCGAAGGGCAAGCAGGATTCAGGCCAAACGGTAGAAGAAGCGCAGACCATGTGTACACATTAGGTAAGACCATTCAAGGTAGGAAAGGCGCCGGGCTAACGACGTACTTCTTATCATTAGTAACGCCTATGACGCAGCATGTAGGAATGAGTTGTGGAAAAGTATGTGGAAAATTGGGATCAGAGGAAAGAAGTGGAGAATGATGAAAAATGTGACGGAATGTGCGAGAAGTGCTGCGATGCTGAACGGGGAAATATCCAAATATGTTGATATTTCACAAGGAGTTGCACAGGGATGTACACTATCGCACTCAACATATTCAAGATATATACTCATGACATGGGGGTAGCAGTCAAAGCAGCAAAGGAGGGAACACACGGTGTCGGGGTTGATGTTTGCGGATGATGTCGTGGGGATATCAGAAACACCCGAAGGATTGCAGAAAACAGATAGAAAAGGCACTAGCTAGAGTACACGAGGGGATTGAGAGTGACAGCGAACGTGGAAAAATGCGCAGCAGTTATATTAAAAAAATTGAAAATACACTCCAGCTGTGAGATCGAATATTTTGTCGAAACTCATCTTTGCAAGCTGTGGGTGATACTCCGATTGCGTATATTACGGGTTGTGTGTCCTCATTAAGGATATAGGTCGGCGACTCCCCTTGCAACTACAGTGTAGCTATCAGGGTCAACAGGGTGATGTTAGTCGGTCTGTGCGCGGAAACCATAAAACCCGTTTCTGAGGGGGACAAACTCTGACAGCTGTGGAAGGAAATGCACCCGTTTATCAAGTGACTCCTGTAAGTCAAATGACCGGTGAGGGGAGGGCGGAAGTTTGAAGGACGTGGGGGCCTGGTTGATCAGGAGGGAGCGGGGTTGGGGTGGGGGGGGGGGGGGGGGACGGGCGGGGCAGCTCAATTCGTGCGTGGAAACTGTAAATCCTTCAAGGGGATAAATCTGACGGTTTTGGAAAATGCACCAGTTTAACATGAGGGGGGCGTTGGGGCGCGGGGGGGGGGGGGGGGGAAGCAGCGGCATGGATGGCTTTAGAAAGATAATGAGGTGACATCCAGTGCGTGGAAGTGTTTATTACTCTGGCGGATTTCAATATTAGGTGGGGCGTTTGAGCAAGGGAGAGCGCGCGCGCGGGGGGGGGGGGGGGGGGGGCTTTTTAAGAGGTTTAGGTCACATATTATATTCAAATACACTCCGGCTGTGAGATCAAAGATATGTAGGGTCTTGTTATACGCGTGGTGCTAGGTCTAGGCGATCGTGCGGGTGATGGGAAAGGAGGGGGCGTCGGAAGGGGGGGGGGGGGATTGAAAACTACGTCATGGATGGTTAGAGAGATAATGACGTTATATCCACCGCGTAGAGATGTTTATTACTCTGGTCGACTTTGATTGTAAGTAGGGCGTTTGAAATGAAAAAACTGGGCAAAAAACAAAAAAAGAAAGAAAGAAAGAAAGAAGTCGAGGGGGGGGCAGGGATCGCGGAAGGGGGGGGGAAAGGAGTGGGGCGTTTGAACAAGAGGGATCAGGGGAGGGGGGGGGGCGGGGGGCGGGACATTTTAATATGTGCACGGAAACAATAAATCCTCAAAGGGGACAAATCTGACGGTTGTAGCAAGACGACATCCCTTTACATCATCTGCCTGGTAATGTTTAAAATTCTAGACGGTTTGATGTTAGGTGCAGTATGCAACCCAGTGTTAAGGTGTAGTAAATATCGTGTTAAATCTTCATAATTTGTTGTTGTACATGGGTCGAAAGATAGAATATTTGTACTTACCATTATTTTCTGACATCGCTAATTATAAGAAAGAGATACGTATTGCCAAATACAACAGGCGAGGTGATGTGGTATAAGAAAGATATACGTATTGCCAAATACAACATGCGAGGTGATGTGGTCATGCACTGTCACCGCCATTGAGCACTAGAGGGGACAATGCGAATCGTCAGTGTTTTGAAAGAAACGCTTGGTATACACGCGCTCCATTACGTTACCTCGTTAGTCATACTTCGCTTGGCATAGATAGGTTGGGAGGCGATCATGCAGACGGTATGTACGAAATACCCTGCGTAATGGATTGGTAAGGTGGTTTACCGCAATTTTAACATATATATCTGCCTGTGCTCCCTTTTCAAATGATTATTGTCTCAAACGTACGATTTCACGCCCATGATTTTTACCGTGCTGATGTGGGGCTCTGACGTCGCCAATTGTAAGGCAGAGATACATCTTACAAATACAGTTGTATGTAGCGAAGATAAGGCGAGTCTGGAAAATTCAAATGGAAGTGGGGAGAAGAATAACTGCCGATCGCATACCAATATACGTACCTCGGCTTAGAGATCTCAAAGGACTACTCGTGGGATGCACTCACAGAGGAAAGAGTGAATCACAAGCAAGCAAAATGGATGCGATCCTAACAGACCCGCACCTTGACACTAGGAATGAAATCATGTATTCTGATCAAAGTGATTGAATAAAAGTTAGAGTGTGCAGGAGAAGTATGGGAAGGGAACGCGACGTTCGTAAAACAAACTGGAAACAGTGCAGATGACAGCAGCTAAACTAATATTAGGATTCTCAAGTACGACGAGTAATAATCCCCGCGTCGTGTGTCTTACTCCGTCTCGAACAAGCCAAGGGACGTGGAAACTACAACCGATTCTTATCTAACTGTATAACATCGCCTTCGCAAGTCGCATAGTTGAAGAATGGCATTAGTGTACGTAGTAGCTCACAATACACCTTCGGCTAACAGGATGAAAATTGGGGGGCACAAGTTAGTGACCACACAGTCGCAAAAATGCATTGATGTGTAGGCTCAAAAATCGATGTTCGGCTACGTTTTCGTTCAAGAAATAGGCCGAAAAATGGGTGAGGGCTGTCGTAGAACGAGTCAGAAATACAACATATATATATATATGGGGAAACTCGGTTTGCTTGTTTCCGCAGGTTGTATATTGACGTTGTAAGTAACTTCCCACGAAAAAAGTATCGAGGAATGTTGCTGAGATTATTGCAAGAAACTTTACTATAATAGAACGTTCTGTCGGTAAGTGCAATAACGCGTAGAAGAGTACATCTGCCCGTGGCATGGGCATTGTGCCGTATTGATCAGGTGACCGTCAGCCCCACCTCGCTCACTCTTTACATCTCTTATGTTTCCTTCTCTCGTTATTTCTCCTGGCTTTGTCCTGGTTTTCATATTTTGGTCACATGAGCGCCACATTACAAACTACATTATCTATTATTTTCCATCACAAGGGGTCTTGACAGACACTTCGGTGCCACCTCTGCAGCTCTTATCACAGAGTCAGAGTCTCGATTTGTCATGGTATACACTCGGTTTGAGAGCATCGCTCGCTCGGTATGTCGCTGCGGACGGCGTAAAAAACTATTAGAGGAATATCCCATCAGGGGACACAATCGAAACTACCGGCAAAATGGATGGCGCGTCAACGGCCGCTATAATTCACAACGATTGTCCGATTTTCGCGTTCTTTTCTGTAACAAATGTCTCGGGCCCGAATATCTGCTTTCACGACTAGGTGGGCCGCACCAACGCGTTTTGCCGGCATACCACGTATCGTACACCATGGAAAAAAATCCTGAGGTCTTTATGGCAACACCCTCGTCTACCCCGCCGTTGCAATAGCGTGCCAGGTTCGACCAGTCGGGCATCATTTCGTAAGTAGTAGCCACTAGTGAAGTGTTGATGAAATCAACGTATTTTTTGTTTTATTTTTATCTTTGTTTTTATTTGTATTCTTATTATTATTTTGTTTTTGTTTTTGTTTTTGTTTTTGTTTATTTCGTATTTCTCTCTTCCAATGTATTTCTGTTGCTGACGTATGTATGTTGTGCCTGTCGTACCCAGTACTAGGGCATGACATTGCGTTGTCGAATGCATTACGATGCATTATCTCTGTGTCGTAGCTTGTGACCACAGAGCTGATCTTTCTAGGGTGAAGAATCAGTACGGACACTGGGTGTGCTGGATGTCGACGAGTAGAAGAACGGTTTAATGTGAAGAACACACACACACACGTTTGTGTGCGCTTCTTTTTTCGTTTTGAGCTAGGCGCGTGTTCTACGATAGAAGTGCACCGTTTTTTTCTGAGTTCCTCTTTGGGTGCTTACGACCTTTCCGAAAAACTGATTTGGAGAAAATTCAAAACTGCTACCGGATGAAAAATCCCATGGACTAGGTACACAACAAGAATCATGCCAAACTAATGGCCTAGTTCCGACGATCTTGGGATTTGGAGCCCCGTCAATGAGAAACCGTTCAAGACGAAAATTGCTACTTCTACCGTAGCACGCGTCGCTATTTCGCTTGGGGTCGACGGGCAACCCTTCGATGACGTGGCTCAAACAGCGGATATATAATATGGCGTTGTTTGCAGTATTGCCGTTCGATTTCACGCGTCACATGTGTCCACTGAGGTATAAACAGACGACCCAGTTTTTATACCTAGGCGGCATTATCCACGAAAGCGCTGACCTCTCGCTCGAAATCGAACGACGGATCCGTCTCATGCGGGCATGCCTCAAACGGTTTGGCCCGGAATTGTATGACAGGACGACCGCCCCGCTTAGTCTGAAAGTCCGCATGCTGAAGGCCGAGGTCATTGAGACCCTGCTGTACGGGTGTGTGACGTGGACCCTCAATGCGGACCACTTCGCCAAGCTCCGATCAGCCCACCACGAAGTCCTTTTGCGAGTCATTGGCTTCCAGCGCCGATTACGCACCGACCACACCACCCTCTCGTACGCGAAGGCCCTCAGGATGACACGATGCGAGAGCATCGAAACGACCATCCGTAAACGGCGGCTCTTCTTTGCCGGGGCCCTGGTGCGACAACACAAGGGGCGACTGCCCCGTCGGTTGATGTTCGGGACGATCGCTGGTGGGGAGAACCCGAAACCAGGCGGACAACTCAAGACTTGGCCTAGAGCCATAGCTGAGGACCTTAGGGTGTTCAAAGCCAACGAGGGATCAACGGAACACTCCCCCTTAGTTTTTGGAGTTGGGACCGCGCTGTGGCCCACTGCAGCAAAAAAGGTGGGCAAGTGGTACCGGGGGGTCCTCGAAGCAGCTGAACGGTTCATGGGCAGGTGGCACGAGGATGAGGCAGAGCTGAGTAGACAGCGCCGCGCATCCGCCGTGGGTGGTGTCGAAGGGAACGGGGGGAGGGGGGGCAGCAGGAGGGGTAGAAGGAACACCGCACAAGGGTATGGGGGCAGGGGGGGGGGCAGGAGGAGTAGAAGGGAAACCGCGGTAGATGAAAGTAGGAAGGAGACCGCAGACAGGGTAGCAAGGTACCAGGCCGACTAGTAGGTGGAACCTTTCTATCTATGCCACTCGTACCGCCAACTGCTGCGGCTGCTCGTAATGTGATGTCTTGGTACTTTGATTTTTCCGTGAATTTATTTTTTTCTTTCTTTTTTTTTTTTTTTTTTTTTTTTTTTCTCTTTCCCCTTCTTATCCTTATGAAGGGAGTCTTGCATGGTGGGTAGGTGACGAGCCTGTTTTATTTGGCCCTCCCAGTCTTCCTCCTTTTACTTGTTTCTTTTTTCCGGTGTATTTTTCCCCTTTCTTTCCCCCTTGCATGTCCATTTTGGCTCATGCTCGGGGTATGTTTCTATCTCCCGTGCTTTGGCTCCCCTTTTTATTTATTTATTTATTTATTTATTTATTTTGTCTTGGTTTCTTTCGTTGTTTCTCTCTTTTACAAGGTATTTTGGTTTAATGAGAAGAACACAAAGGGGGGAGGGGGGGAAACAGGAGGAGTAGAAGGAAAGCCGTCCAAGGGAATGGGGGCAGGGGGGGCAACAGGAGGAATAGAAGGGAGACCGCGGTGGACGAAGGCAGGAAGGAGATGGCAGACAGGGTAGCAAGGTACCAGGCCGACTAGTAGGTACATAGCACTTTTGGTCTTTTTCTGGGGTATTTTTTTCCCCTTTGTTCCCTCCTTGCGTGTCCAGGTTTTTGGCTCGTGTTCGCATTATCTTATTTTGGTTTTACTTTACTTTATGTTATTTCATTTTATTATGTTTCTTTTCCGAGCTTTGGCTCTCCTTTCCGGTTGGGTTGTTTCTTCGATTTCCCCTTCGTTTTGTTTGTTTCATTTTTTGTTTTATTTTTATCTTTGTTTTTATTTGTTTTCTTATTTTGTTTTTGTTTTTTGTTTTTTGTTTTTGTTTTTGTTTATTTCGAATTTCTCTCTTCCAATGTATTTCTGTTGCTGACGTATGTATGTTGTGCCTGTCGTACCCAGTACTAGGGCATGACATTGCGTTGTCGAATGCATTACGATGCATTATCTCTGTGTCGTGGCTTGTGACCACAGAGCTGATCTTTCTAGGGTGAAGAATCAGTACGGACACTGGGTGTGCTGGATGTCGACGAGTAGAAGAACGGTTTAATGTGAAGAACACACACACACACACACACACTGAAAGGTCAACTAACCGAACATTGCCGGAGGCTTCCACACCAAGTCTCACGACCCAACGTGCAAAACACCAAATGCCGGTGCTTTTGCTGGCGTTTTCGAACCGAAGCTTTCCGTGACGGGCTTTTCTTCCATGTGTATCACTGTCATTCGCTCCAAGCTTGCTAAGCGTCGCCTACGACGCCATTTATTTGACCGTATTTTTTTAACGATTAGAGTTGCCAATGTTACCGGTACCGCATACCATTGCCCTACGACACAACCCTTCCACGTTGTATCGAACCAACCGCTGTCTTCGCTGTAGTCTGTTGTCCATGAGTGGACGGAAATCCTATTAGCGTTGGCCACTAGGCTGTGCGAGTCGACATACCAAACCCCTGCCGGGAAGCATGTCGCCGGTGCCGGGCGGCCGTACCACATGGCGCTGCTATACGAGCACGGCCGGGTGGCGACATTCATACGCGCGGTGTTCTTAAAAATATAACACGAAATATTCAGACGAGATAACAGCCTGCGATCAATGCCCGTCAGTGTGCCGGGGGTGGCGGACGACCTTGTCACGGGAGCAATACTGTCCGAATACGACCGGCTGGCAATGGCATACCTACGCAATTCACAAAACACATACCAGGTACTACTACAGTACTGGTATAGTCTAATACAATACCTATAAGAAATGCAGTGGGGCATGCCCGCAGGCGTTCAAAGAGCGAGAAGAGAACAAAAACTACGTTACTCACTACAAAGAGAACACATTTTATAGTGTTTCTCATCAACTTTGCTCTCCGGATCATCTATTGATAGCATGGCGTTTTCCGCTCGTTGACTTCGACGAGAAAACCAAGCGTCTTCATTTCTCCCTCCCGGCGCATGCCTTGTTCTCGTCGCACGGAGAAAGCAAAAATATATTTGCACTGCTGCTCGTCGATGCTCATAGTTTTTGCTAACTTACGCCCTCGTGCCGTACAGAGCGCGGAACATATGATTTCGCCGGGGTTGAATATTCAAACTCCAGCCGTACTACGAGTGCCAGGTTATTAGATCATGTCTCATCCATAGGCTCAAATCGATGTTCACACCATGAAACGCATATGGAACGTGGAGCCCAACAATCTGATACAGCTACTACCTTGATACGTCAGATGATCGTGAATCGGGTGACCATGACCCATGATATTTTACTGCAGCAAATCGCACGGTTGTGACTGCCACGACCGCCTGCACGGTAATTGACTGAACTCCGCCACAGCCGGAACCTCTATCCAACCACTAGCCCACGTCGTCAACGCCCGACATCCGTGCCACTTGATGGAACCCTTGATCTTGCTTGGCTTTAGCAGGTGTTATCGGTGAGGTAATCCACTTCGTCTTCAAGGTTGGACAAGATGTTGCCGCTGCATGCGACCGTCATAGGCGAGAGCATAAAGGCAGCGACGCGCGATACAAAGCCAAACAATTTGGGATCATTTGCAGTTCATGTAGTCTCTATGGAAGAATGAAGCGTATCCCTCGGAGATGGAAATCACGTGACGTGTTCAACATCTTCAGGGCGTCGTACATGAAACTTACGTACGGTACTGATTATTTTGCCCGTGACTCACGTACGAGTAGTCTACTGCCTTTCCAATTTGAATTATGTCGACAGTACTCAAAATATCGATACGAAACATGAATAATCGTTGATCGTTGTATTTGAGGTCACGGATATGGTTCTCGGTGTCTATTACTACTGTAATTCAGCTTCCTTCGAACTGCGTCTCTAACTGTCTGTACATCATTGGCACCCATGTTGAGTGGACGGAGAACTCAGCGGACGCTGGTGCAGCGCTAATACACGCTGCTTGATCACTCTGGACAGGGACCTTGATGCGCGCAAGTAGAGTGTTTCAGCGCCACTCTGGCCTCAATCCCACACGCATGCTACGTTACGCGTGTAACGGCGCTTTTATCCCCCGAGACTTTCGACTGTTACAGGGAAACTGTACATACATGATGTCATCTTACACGACATACATGATGTCATCTTACACGACATACATGATGTCATCTTACACGACATACATGATGTCATCTTACACGACATACATGATGTCATCTTACACGATGGACGACTTTGAGCAAAAATGTACACTACTGGATACAAAAAGTCCTACTCTATCTATGCCACTCGTACCGCCAACTGCTGCGGCTGCTCGGAATGTGATGTCTTGGTACTTTGATTTTTCCGTGAATTTATTTATTTATTTATTTATTCATTTATTTTCTTTCCCCTTCTTATCCTTATGAAGGGAGTCTTGCATGGTGGGTAGGTGACGAGCCTGTTTTATTTGGCCCTCCCAGTCTTCCTTCTTCTACTTGTTTCTTTCCGGGGTATTTTTTCCCTTTCTTTCCCCCTTGCATGTCCATTTTGGCTCATGCTCGGGGTATGTTTCTATCTCCCGTGCTTTGGCTCCCCTTTTTATTTATTTATTTATTTATTTTGTCTTGGTTTCTTTCGTTGTTTCTCTCTTTTACAAGGTATTTTGGTTTAATGAGAAGAACACAAAGGGGGGAGGGGGGGAAACAGGAGGAGTAGAAGGAAAGCCGTCCAAGGGAATGGGGGCAGGGGGGGCAACAGGAGGAATAGAAGGGAGACCGCGGTGGACGAAGGCAGGAAGGAGATGGCAGACAGGGTAGCAAGGTACCAGGCCGACTAGTAGGTACATAGCACTTTTCGTCTTTCTCTGGGGTATTTTTTTCCCCTTTGTTCCCTCATTGCGTGTCCAGGTTTTTGGCTCGTGTTCGGATTATCTTATTTTGGTTTACTTTACTTTATTTTATTTCATTTTATTATGTTTCTTTTCCGAGCTTTGGCTCTCCTTTCCGGTTGGGTTGTTTCTTCGATTTCCCCTTCATTTTGTTTGTTTCATTTTTTGTTTTATTTTTATCTTTGTTTTTATTTGTTGTCTTATTTTGTTTTTGTTTTTTGTTTTTGTTTTTGTTTTTGTTTATTTCGTATTTCTCTCTTCCAATGTATTTCTGTTGCTGACGTATGTATGTTGTGCCTGTCGTACCCAGTACTAGGGCATGACATTGCGTTGTCGAATGCATTACGATGCATTATCTCTGTGTCGTGGCTTGTGACCACAGAGCTGATCTTTCTAGGGTGAAGAATCAGTACGGACACTGGGTGTGCTGGATGTCGACGAGTAGAAGAACGGTTTAATGTGAAGAACACACACACACACACACACACTCTAAAACCAATGGGCTAGTATACGTAGGTCAAGAGAACAATATCGTACAATTAACACCTCGGACCTAAACTTACTATTGGGTAGTCTATGGCTCCTTACTCGATGGATAAGCCCCGTCTCTACCGTCGCAAGCTTCCCCACATGATATCACTCAGCGTCAAGTGCATGGCATGATCTTGCAGGACACATACAGATGTACTCACGCGGGGTTGTACTGGCACACGAGGTAAGTGTGCGGGGCCGAATTCACTTCGCAAGTCGATACCGCACAGCCCAGCTCTGTTGTCGACTTCCACAGGATCTGGGTCGCATGCCCCCCGTACTCGGCTACGGTGGCGTAATCAATCTCTTCTTCATCTGTGAGTTTGCACAAGTGAGCATCCGTTCACGTACCCGATTCCGGAAGGAGGAGGCAGGCGCAACGTGGTTTGGGCGAACAAAATGAGACGGTATCCGAATTGGGACTTCTGATCAGCATATATATTATATACTGAGTATTATATATTATATACCTGGTATTATATATTTAGTTCCTTTTCGTTTGATCACGAGCGAGTACGTAACCATTTTCGCATCTCTAAACCTGCCCGCCAGTGTGTGTTGCGTCCAAACGTCCAAGCGGCCACGTAGCATGCGCATCGTTTCGGCATCGACAGTTCAGAGATATAGCCTCCAACACTCGTCTTGTGGCAGAAATTTTATGGAAACTTGTAGTAGTAGTTACAAAATTAACACTTACAAAAGAGATACATAGCCCCCTCGGGTATGTAGCACGACGGTATGCCCGAGCACAGGTAGATGTTCTCGCCATAGTTGTTGCGATCGTCGCTGGCGCTGTGGTAAAACTGTCCGCAATCACTTGCCAGAACTTCAGCGTGAAGCTATATTTCAACGAAGCAACGCACACACACGTAGAAAGAGACACGGGGCGATGGATCGACGATTCGCTGACCTCCGAAGATAAGAACGACGACATCGCTGGCTACTAAGGGTGTATATGAATACACGTGTTGCCGAAAACATCTAAAATTGTCAAAGCTCAACCAACTTCTGGACTACGACTACACTCGTAGAAATGCCTTGTGTTTTACGTTCTATTCTGCGAAGTCGTTGGATTATCCATCGGGCTGTGCATTCATTTTTCTCGTGGTCAGATAACGGGGGAGGTCTATTATGGTATTACTAGGAGTGAGTGTGCTCCTGGTGCTAGACACGCGGAAAAGTTGGGTGTTACGTGTACCTCTATCGTTAGCCTCCTAAACGTTATACTATTAACAGGTGCAACAGTTTTTGCATTGTGGCCTTCACCTACAATTCTACACGACGCCTACTAAGACCAAGAAGAGAACCACGGTATGATGCACAAGCTTCATGACAGGCTATGGCCCGGAACCGTTGCATGCAGAGGTCATACCTCGGCGTAGGAGGCCACCTCGTCGCTGTAAGACAGGGGGTCTGCGTTGTGTCGGCACCTTCAAGCGGAACCAGACGAGAAGGTGGGTGGGGCAGTGTTGGTCTTGGGAGAGTTGTTGCCAGTTGACAACTTTCTATACCTTGGTAGTGAACGGCCAGACGGTACAGATACTGAACAATCTACAGATGTGCAGGCCCTTAGCACACTCCAGCACAACCTCCTGTGACTTGTCGTTGATGAGCGCTGGAATACATATTCATTCAAAAGCAGCGACGGTCGATCATGGCTTCCTGTTTAGTGGTGGCGAAGTAGGACGTACTACTTAATGAATAAAAACAGACTCCAAACGCACAGTTTTTAAATTTACACACGACTGGAGCCGCAGCTTCCGCTATTGATATTACTGTAATAGCTTCTACTGGCGGCTGCTTGGTTTGCTGCCTTCTACTGTTGATGCTCCAAAACTCCGCTAGACCTCAAGCCACAGACAGACGAAGCACACAGCAGCAAGACGCACAGAAACCACTATATATATATATTTCTGTTTCTCTCCGTATGCTGCTGCAGCACATATGGCCCTCCAGACTCTGTACACAGAACATACATGTGACATTCATGGCACAACAGTAACAGCGCTCCTTTGTGACAGCCACGGGGGGTGTCTCTATGTGCATGTGTATGTGTGTGCGCTTCAGTAAGTGCAAGTGGAGTGTGTGCTGCCATGTAAGAGTGCTTTTACTATTGGAATATGGACTCTGCAGTCCATTAGTATCTATTTGATTAGTCAATTTGTCACTCCCTTTAGACTAATACGCTGAGCATCATGGTTCTAGATAGATGCGGATAGATACAATATGCGGCGAAATACATAGGAGTTTGTTCTATCTAGCCGGCATACTGTGTAAGAATCACCCCAACTATATATCGATAAGATGGTCATAGTATGGGGTAATCAGATTACCACCATACTTATCAGAAGAATGTTACAGATAACGTTACTTAGTCTATAACGTTTGCAAGGGCGTTACATAGAATATTGCAGGGAACAGGACGGGCTGCCGAATAATACACGTGCCCGGAGCTTGGGCATAGTCCCGTGATCAGGTGAAGGCACCCCCCACCTCGATCACTCCTCCCCCTTCTATTTCTCTTTTCTTTTCCTTCTACATCTCTCCTTCCTACTCCATCTACTCCTCCTTCTCCTTTTACTTCTCCAATTTTGCTTCTCTCTTTCTTTCCATGTTTTGGCCACATACTCGTCAATTACTTCCAAATGATGTTATTGTTCTTCTCCACCACAAGCGATCCTAACAGACTTTTGCAACTCTTCTCAGAGTCAGAGCCTCGGTACACATCGTTCCGTAACCCACTCAAAAAAACATATGATCATTCCTCTTTTCGGGGATTTGGTCAGGAGTTTTTTCCCATCTCGGACTCAGTATGCGATTCTCGAAACTGGACTTCTCGGTCAAATAGCTTCGTTCGAGCGCCGTCTTCGGGGGGCGGCTCCAACGCCCCTCGCCCTGCCGTGTCCGTTCCGCATCTGGCTATGATCGGGTACGTGGGCTGAGCGAGACTAGCGAGAAGTGTGCAAATTTTGGTATTTTGGGCGGTATACGCCCGAGCTGTTCTTTGATCTCGGCATATATATGCAGAGCTTGAACGAAAAAAAATTATGTATGGGTAATCGTTTTTTCCAAGTTGGCATAATTTCCGAATTTGCTTCTTATTTCGTCCCCACCACACTTTTTTATGGTCACACCTCGAAGCATTTGGCCCATTGTGCACATCGTACGACTGACTGCTGTGTCGATGCATTTCGATGTCGGATTTCAAGGTTAAATACATTTGTTCGAGCGTTCGTTGTCTTCGAGGGGGGCCGTTCCTTACCCAGCATCATTGCACCCAGTGTCCGTGCCGATTCTTCATCCTAGAGAGATACAACTTATTACTATTGTGTGGTCACAGACTATGAGACAGAGAAAACCAAACAATCACAAGTAATCGAGGTATAAAGCACGTGAAATACTAGCGTACCGGGTACGAGAACACAACGAAACAGGCCAGACCATAAAAAAACAGAAGACAAACACAACGAACGGAGTCGCTTTTAAAAATCGCAGTACGAGAAGCAATGTTTTGCCAGTCTTTTTCATCGCCGCTCCAAAGAGTCGTTCCGTATATATTGGTCCAGGATCCACAATCTATCTTTCATGACTGCATATTAAATGTGCCACACAGATTCGATGTGTATTTATACCCACAAACGAAACGTGGATGCACTTCTAAAGGTAGGTGTGATTATCAAGATAGTAGTATTTCGAACGCTTTGTTGTATGGACGCAAGAATTGCGCTGGCTACTGACTGTTGTTATTGCTGCTGGTCAATACATCGTGTGCGCCGGCAATTAATTGATGACAGTACATTAGAATATATGGATCTTCTTGAAAATGTCGTCTTGTGTTCGCCAGGAATTATGCGCGATGATACAGAGTAATAGGGGTCTTGACAATTTTTCTGGCACTCGACGATATAGCAGTATCATAAAAAGTCGTAGGGATCTTCTCAATGCACAAATATCTCGTGGTACCAATCACTACGCATACGCATGTCAGACGCAAGTTAATCGGAAAAAAGAAAATAATAGAAAAGAAGAAAAAGGGGTAGTATAGTCCTATTCAAGATCACCCTGTGTCAAGCCGAAGCAGGCGCTCATTGCTCTTATCTGTTGTGGCAATATATATGGCTGTTCGTATGCCGAGACATGGCGATTTGACTGCTTTATTTATGTCCCGAATGTCTTTATCGTAACGCTCTGGGCACCAACTGTATAGATTCATCGTGAGGTCGAGCGTTTGGTACGAATTGCGGTCGCATGTCAATTTTTTGCCCTCCGCGAATAGTATGCAAGAAAACACGCAAAAATATTAGCGAGCTCAGGTTTCTGACCCAATAAGCGAATGAAATTGGAATTTCAGCGATTTTTTTCGCTGCCGCATAAGCGACAAAGAGGTGATTATTCGGACACAGCAAGTATTCCATGATTATTTGACCATTATGCCGGTGAGTCAAATACGCACTGTTTTGGCCCAATTTCATAGTTTTTTCCACGGCTGGTTATTATGCTCGAGTCGTTCCAGTCTTAGTTCCACATATTATTATGTCGTTTTTCTTAGAACACCCCAATTTTTGTTTGCAATTATTTGTGCATATAACCGGGGGGCCCTGGATCCTGCACACAAATGGCTCAAATCCGTCCATTTATATTGAGTTTGGTGCTGTTGTTGCTGTTCTTGCTGTTCAAGTGTTTCTCATCCTCATTTTGAGCGTGTTTGCTCGGCACACCAACCTGATATTATAGCAGATGGGCTCAAAATCGCATTTTTGTGCGACCTATCATGCAAGTAACTCATTGAACTGCGCTCGCATTGCAAATGTTTGCCGTATGCGCGAGAAGTGTGCGACAAAATCCGACTCGGTCGAAATGATTGTGAACTTATTGGGTCAAAACCTACCAGCCAATCACGACGAATAAGCCAATGGAGTCGGGGTTGACACGCCGTGCGGAGAGTTATATCAACCCGGGAGATCATCGTTATAGTTCCCACGTTGCTGGGGTTGTAGAGATTCGGAGGACTTCTGAACCAGGGATGGAGCCCTATCTTCCCCGTGTGCGACGGAACTGCCCCTCATCGGTTGGTCAACCTCTATCATTATCCTACTATGGTGGGGGGCTGCTGTGGAGCTCGAACCATTCAGCGATACCAGCCAATAAAGCTGGGGTTTCCACACCGTGGGAGCCTGGATGCTTGGTTGAGTCGAAACGTCAAGAAACGCACTCGAAACGTCTCTTCGTGGCCAGACTAGAGGGCCAGTCTGCGTGGGCTCGGATTCATCGATCGATATATATAAGCTACACTGTAGCTGTAAGGGGAGTCGCCGACCTATATCCTTAATGAGGACACACAACTCGTAATGCGCGCGATCGGCGTATCACACACAGCTTGCAAAGATGAGTTTCGACGAAATCTTCGATCTCACAGCTGGAGTGTATTTTAATTTTTATAATATATATATATATGATGAAGCTCGGAATCGGATTCACGTAACAAACGGAGAAACGGAGGAAACGACAAAAGTAGTGAGTAGTCCACTGTTAGTCTATATCGATATCTTGGCGTTGCTTTACATTCTACACGCGGGGACTACGTGTTGTGTGGTACCGGTTTTTACTCTCTATGGAGTATTGAATCGAACAAGTCGATGTGCTGCCCTGCCCTACCCGGAGCATGGGTGCCGGCGAGTGCCGGCACACATGCGGAGCCCTTGCATGTATATATCCGGAACGTTCGCGCCCATCCACCTCATATATTTTCTTTGAAATATTGGGCATTTGCATTTAGTATGCAGGTAGCATATTTTGCTTCGACCCACCTCCGTCACCCCCACCCACCCCTCCGAGCAACCTCTCCACCCCCCTCCCTTCCCCCTTCACTCCCCCTCCACCCCACCAAAAATCAAAATCCACCAGGGTTTATAAACATTAACACTACCCGACAAGTGATATAAAATCTTACCTCTCGAGCCACCCATGCAGTAGTTCCGATTGTTTCATATGGTCTTCAAATTTCAATTAACCCCCTCCCCCTTCCTAGCCACTCCCACCATTACTACTAGCATTACACGTGCAGTAAGTTCCTATTCACTTGTGCGACCTATTCCCTCTACACCCGCTCCCCTCACCGATCATACGAGTACAACAGGATATACATACATGATAAACTTGTGCATTCCACAGCCTCAAGATTTTGTCCCCCTCAAAAACAGGTTTTATGGTTTCCGCGCTCAGATTGATCAACGTCACCCTGCTGACCCTGGTGCAAGCTACACTGCAGTTCTAAGGGGAGTCGCCGACCTACACCCTTAGGTCGCCCCGGTGGCGTATCAGGTTATCCTTGAGCCTGGTATAGGTCAGTTTCGTGAGTTCGAATCCCCCCGTGCGCATACTCGTAATAATTCGTGGGGACTTTTTCTTGTTCACTGATGATTGACGTGCGGAAAGCGCGAAATCGTGAGTTAGCAACACTCGATTAAACATCGACCAGCATTGGGATTGCTGAACCCTATGCGCGCGATAAAAGTTGAAGGCAATAACCGGGGGGGAGAAGGAACGATACCTGTGACCACGGGTTGTCCAGAAGCTGGAAAGTAAATGTGAGAAAAAAAACTTAATTAGGACACACAATCTGTAATACGCGCGATCGGAGTATCGCACGCGGCTTGCAACGATGAGTTTCGACCAAATTTTCGATTTCACAGCTGGAAAAGTGTATTTTGTTTATATATTATACATTCATATATATACCCGAAAAGCGCCCCCACCAAAAAACGTCCCCCCCCACTATTGCGGCGGAAATATGTTGGAGGCGCCGGCCCTTTATACCCTAGTGTACATATATTGCTGGTGGGCTTCTCGCTCACCTGGCCACATTGTGCAGCTCGAGCAATGTTTCCATGTCGCTCGCGGGTTCCTCGGTCGGCTCAGCGGTCGGCTGATAAGTTGGCTCAGCTGTCGGCTGAGAAGTTGGCTCAGCTGTCGGCTGAGAAGTTGGCTCAGCTGTCGGCTAAGAAGTTGGCTCAGCTGTCGGCCGAGAAGTTGGCTCAGCTGTCGGCTCAGAAGTTGGCTCAGCTGTCGGCTGAGAAGTTGGCTCAGCTGTCGGCTGAGAAGTTGGCTCAGCTGTCGGCTGAGAAGTTGGCTCAGCTGTCGGCCGAGAAGTTGGCTCAGCTGTCGGCACAGAAGTGGGCTCAGCTGTCGGCTCAGGGGTCGGCGATGGAACCTCAGTCATCGATGGTTCGGCGGTCGGCTCAGATGACGGCTCCGTTGTCGGTGATGGTTCTTCCGTCATGGATGGCTGGGGGGTCGGCGCTGGTGTTTCAGGTGCCGGCGCTGGCGAGTCGGTTGAGTCATCGCTGTCGTCTCCACGACGCCTCCTCCCGCGCCCGCGTCTACCGCCCCTCCGTCGCAGAACGCGCTGTCAACATATGTTCGACGTGGACGTGGAGGTTCACGGGGAACAATACAATGTTAGACACAGGAGACATATTCTTCGCCTTTGAAAGGCAAAATTGACGCAGTTGGAACTGACTCTGGCTTTTGTTTGTAAAACAAGAAAAAACGGACATGGTATTCGCTCTCCCAAGGTTCGGAGCCGTATTCACTCTCCAAGGTTTGTAGTTATGTTTGAGACTTCAATTGTTTGAAGGGCAAGAGAATCGAAAGCTATATTCGCTACCCAAGGTTCGGAAATATGCTTGGGAGTTTCATGATTTCCTTTCCGATGGAATTTCGGGGACGTTCTGCGAGAAGAGGTGGGCATAGTTCGTGTTCGGTTGATGAGGATTAGACCCGATAGCTAGCCTCGAACGGAATGTGGACGCCGACAGTGCGTCGAGCAACAGATCGGTCGAGTCAGCACTGAACATATACCGGTTGCCAAGCCCTTATCATAGGTACCTGGTACTCCTTTTACATGGATACAAGTATTCATAGAGAGAGAGTGTCGTGCTAGTGCCGGCCCTCGTTCGAATTTAGAAGCCTCTGGACTGGCGACGAGGAGTGTTCACGCCCTCCTTAATAGGGAATTTTCGCTGACGTCAGAATGTCGCTGAAAGACGACATGATCCCCAACCGTGCGTGCATCCTAGCGGTTGACTATCACGCCAAGGGCACAACACGGTTAGGATTTTTCTGAATGAGTGAACGTTGCTTGGCGTGCGTCTGCGCAGATTTCTTTCGTAGCGCGAGACTTAAGAGGACACCCGAAAGCTTCATTGCGTCTCGAGTGTGGGTTTGATGTATAACACCTACCGCGTGACCATGAAGAAACCGTACAATCTCGGGGTTGACGGGACGTTGCCCCTTAGTTGTGCCCAGTTCAAGCTCATAACCACACGTCCACGGCTCCATATCTCTATTGGTTCGCACGTGCTGTTGAGAGCAGTATCTTTGCCGGAACGTTGCGGAACAAAACCCACATGCCAGTATTTTTGTGGAAGCAAGAGGAACGACGAGCAACTATTAATAGCTCCTGCAGAAATGAAGGGATAACCTCGAAGCTGGTCAGAACATCCATCTGGCTCTCGCACATGCAATCTAAAGGCAATATAATAGTGCGCCCTCACATGCTGGGCTTCAATTACAGCAGTGGCCTGCACGTTGGATTTCTTGTCGCCACCGGTGCGAAGTTCCGCCGCCATTAGCCCGAGCGGAGCCATCGTCAGGAAGAGCAGGGCACTCGCGGCGGTCCTCATCTGAAATATAACACGTACCGAGACAGGGCCGATAGAGACGCGTCAGCGAGAAAGCACGCACGACTTATATCCAACAGCCTTTCGAGGGGCGTATATCGTATATAGCAACAGAAGTCACGGAGTGTGATACTACGGAGGTTCTTGGAAGATCCTGCGGCAGAGCTTCCTAGTGTGGCCTTGCTACGCGCGTGTCGCCCACCAGGTAGATCCTTGCTTCGCAGTCCAGGCAAACCCGTACCGCAGCAGAACTGGCTCTTTCGTGCAACCCATGCTGTAATCGGCATTTGATTTCCTATACACTTTCCCGCTCAAGTTGCAAAGGGATTTACTGCTGTGAGCCAGGGCAACACTAATAGCAATTTTCCTACCGGAAAATGACCCCACACACCGTCCGCACAACTGAATGTGCGTACAGGCAAGGGAGAACAAAGCAAAAACCTTACCCGCCGCACTGTTTTTAAGGAGCCACAGACTGGGGGCGTTACACTAAAAAACAAGTCAAGAAGCTGTGAAAAGAATGTAGTTTTCTCGTTTTCTCGATTCGCACATAAATCCCAACGGTCCGATTTTGTTTCCCGTTTGGACCTTTCTATCTACGAGTGTGGCTCCGATTTCAGATTATTGTGTGCTCCCCTGTTACAGGACTACAAAGGTTAATAATAATGGCCACGTGTTTGTGGTGCTCATCTCCCTTCAAATATTTGTACTTTGTACTAAGGTATAATACTTGTACGAGTATGCCATCCAGAACGTGTCAGCTGCATCGTATGCTCCGCAACGACTGGCTCTGAAAAGCGGCGCCCGAAACCGCCCGAAATTAAATTCCATCTGACCCGCGTCTGACCAGCTACAACTACACGGTACTGTGTTCTAGGTAAATGTTTTTAAAGCAGAAATACAGCAACACACCGGCAACAATAATAGGCATCACAGGAAAAGCTTTCGGGGTTTCAGGGGGGGTGGGAAGACAAAACTTTAAAATTCCCGACCTAAAGTCAACATACTAACACCAATAATAATTGAAGTGGAGAAAAACATTTACAAAAGAAAAGGATCCCTCTTTCTTGCCCCTCCCAATAAAAATTTTTACCTACACAGCATAGTACAAGTACCAGCAAGCAGATTCAAAATATGAGCAGGATAGTCTAGATAGTGGAAACTGCAGTAATGAGTGTATAAAATACATGATGTGACGTTTGATCTAGCTCAAAATTCCCCACCTAAATAAATTAAAAATACCAACACTTACTTACCATTATAGTTGACAAAAAAAAGACCCCTCCTCACCCATATATTTTTATAATATATAGTCTATAGTGCATTACAAGTACCAACAACGCAGCTTGCAAATATGAGTATTGACCTGAAATTCGTCGAACTCACGGCTGACGTCCTTGAAATATTTTTTATAAAATAAAACTGACGACTGCAGCACCCACCTGCTACACTACGCAACCCGGACTGCTAGATAATTTTTACTATTAGTCACCCCGCTTGTTGTGTTTGTAAGACGTATCTCTGTCTTAGAGTTGGCGACCTCAGAGCCCCACATCGGCACGGTAAAAATCATGGGCGTAGGATCATCATGCTCTTGACCACGCGTATAACAAGCTGCTACATATCTTTGATCTCACAGCCGAAGTGTATTTGAATATTATTTGTGACCTAAACCTCCTAAAAAATCTCCCCCCCCCCCCCCCCCCCCCCCCCCCTCTTGCTCTCCCTTACTCAAACGCCCCACCAAATATCGAAATCCGCCACATTAATAAACACTTCACGCACAGGATATCACCTCATTATCTTTCGAGAGCCATCCATGCCGCTGTCCCCCGCCCCCCCCCCCCCCCCCCGCCTCGAACGCCCCCTTCTTCCCCATCACCCGCACCATCGCCTAGACCTAGCACCACACGTATAACAAACCCCTCACCTAAAGCCCCCCCCCCCCCCCCCCCCGCCCCCACCCCCCACCTTCCCCCCCAACCCATCCCAACCCCACCCCCTCGAACACTCCACCCTCTCTTTACTCACTGATTGTACGACTTACCCCAGGATGTACATGATAAACTGATGTATTATTTCCAAAACCGTCACATTTATCCTCTCAAAATAATGTATAGTTTCCAGGCACATATTGAGCTGGCCCCCCCCTCTCCCCCCCCCGCCCCGACCCCCCCCCCCCCCCCCCGCCCCCAATAATATACTGGTGCCAAAACCGTCAGATTTATCCCCTCGAAAGGATTTATAGCTTACATGCACAAATTGCCCCTTTCCCCCCCCCCCCCGCCCCCCTCCAAACCCGCTCGCTTTTGATCAAAACCAGGCCCCCCTTTCCCTTCACAGCTGTCAGATTTTGTCCCCCTCAGAAACGGGTTTTATAGTTTCCGCGCACAGGCTGACTAACATCACCCTGTTGACCCTGATAGTTACACTGTAGTTGTAAGGGGAGTCGCCGACCTATATCCTTAATGAGGACACACAACTCGTAATGCGCGCGATCGGAGTATCACACACAGCTTGCAAAGATGAGTTTCGACGAAATCTTCGATCTCACAGCTGGAGTGTATTTTCATTTTTCATAATAATATTGTGAAAAAGAGGTACAGGCAGACATATATATATGTTAAAATTGCGGTAAACCACACTTTACCAAACTATTACGTAGGGTATTCCGTACCTACCGTTTGCACGAAGTAACCTGATTGAGCGAGTGTACACTAAGCGTTCCATTCAAAACACTGACGATTCGCATTTCTCCCTTTCGTGCTCAATGGCGGTGCCATCGCATGACCACATCACCTCGCCTGTACAGGCATCTATGTTAAAATTGCGGCAAACCACACTACCCACTTTTTACGTAGGGTATCCCGTGCATACCGTCTGCATGATCGCCTCCCAACCTATCTATGGCAAGCGTGTCCTCGCCTGTTGTATTTGGCAATATGCATCCCTTTCTTTAATTATTAGCGATGTCAGAAAATAATGGCGACTGATTTTACATATCGATTGAAATATTCTATCTTTCGTTAAAATTGCGATAAACCACACCACCCACCTATTACGTAGAGTATCCCGTACATACCGTCTGCATGATCGACTCCCAAACCTATGCCAAACGAAGTATGACAAACAAAGTAACGAAATTGAACGAGTGTACACTAGGCGTTCCTTTCAAATCACTGACTATTCGCATTTCTCCCTTTCGTGCTCAATGGCGGTGACATTGCATGACCACGTCACCTCGCCTGTTGTATTTGTCAATATGTATATCTTTCTTAAAATTAGCGATATCAGAAAATAATGGTAACTACATGATTGTACCTATCGATGGAAATATTCTATCTTTCGATCTATGTACAATAGCACATTATGAAGCTTCAACACGTTGTTTACTACACCTGAAAGCTGGATTGCAAAATACATCTAACATCAAACCTTGTTACACCTAAAAACTGGACATCTAACATCAAACCTTGTTACACTTAAAAACTGGGTTGCGAACTACATATAACATCAAACCTTCTAGAATAATAAACACTGCCAGGCAGGTGATGTAAAGGGATGTCTTCTTCTTGCTACACCCGTCAGATTCGCCTCCTTTAAGGGTTTATCGTTTCCGCGCACATATCGAAATGCCCCCCCCCCCCCCCCCCCCCCGATCCCTCTTGTTCAAACGCCCCACCTAACATCAAAAATCTGCCAGAGTCGTAAACACTACCAGCCAGCTGATATCGTCGCTCACGTCGTTATCTTTCTAGCCGTCCATGACGTAACTTTCATTCATCCCCTCCGCCTCCCCCCCCTCCAACGCCCCCTCCGTCCCCACCATCCGCACGATCGCCTAGACCTAGCACCGCGCGACTATCAAGCCCCTACATTTATGATTAATACGCGCGATCGGAGTATCACACACAATGTTGCAAAGATGAGTTTCGACCAAACCCTTGATCTAACAGCTGGAGTGTATTTTAATATCATATGTGACCTAAACCTCTTGGAACCACCCCCCCCCCCCCCCCTCCTCTTTCTCGCTCTTACTCAAACGCCCCACCTAATATCGAAATCCGCCAGAAGTAATGAACACTTCCACGCCCTGCACATCACCTCATTTTCGTTTTAGAGGGATCCATGCCGCTGCTGCAATTCCCAAGCCCCCCCCCCCGCCCTCAACACCCCCTCCATCCCCGCCACCCGCACCATCGCCTAGACCTAGCACCACGCGTATGGCAAACCCCTCATCTATGTGACCTAAAGCCCTCTCCCCCCCCCACCTTCCCACCTCCCCACCCCCTCGAACACTCCGCCCTCTACTCACTGGATATACGATTTACAGGATATACATGATAAACTGGTGCATTCATCCAAAACCGTCATATTTATCCCCTGAAAGGATTTATAGTTTCCACGCATAGATTGAGCTGCCCCGCCCGTCCCCCGCCCCCCCCCCGTATTTTTATCAAAATCAGGCTCCCAGGTCCTTACAAACTCCACCCTCCCCTCACCGGTTATTCGACTTACAGGATTCACCCCCCCCCCCCCGCCTCCGCCCCCCCCGTTTTGATCAAAATCAACCCCCCAGGTCCTTAAAACTCCGCCCTCCCCTCACCGGTTATTCGACTTACAGGATTCACTTGATAATAAACTGATGCATTCTTTTTACGGCTTTCAGATTTTGTCCCCCTCAGAAACGGGTTTTAAAGTTTCCACGCACAGACTGACTAACATCACCCTGTTGAACCTGATAGCTACACTGTAGTTGCAAGGGGAGTCGCCGACCAATATCCTTAACGAGGAAACACAACCCGCAATACGCGCGATCGGAGTATCACACACAGCTTGCAAGATGAGTTTCGACATAATATTCGATCTCACAGCTGGAGTGTGTTTTAATTTTTAGAATATACTACTAGAAGAATGCATGTACGTACTCCAACAAAACGAAGTAGAGCATATATAATAGTAATATTCTAATAGTCGAAAGGTATAGTACCTTATGGATGCTTCATAGAGCATGTCTCGAACCATATATATTATTACGCGAATTTCACCTTCTACTTGCTTGTGCTAAAAACAAACCGGCCAGATAACGGTTGCAGTAAGCCCGCAGAGAATGCAAAAATGTGAAGCATTTTTCCTCTTCTTGTCTTATTACCCTCGCCTCTATGCTGGTACGTGAAGACCACGCGCGGGCGACGAAGTTACAGGAATGACTCCGCCACGTAGTTGGTGTCTGATATGCAGCATGTTGATAAAAAATCTCGCGCCATATAGTCTATAATCAGTCGTACGCAAAAAAATGTTCACCAAGGTTGGCCCGGCACAAGCCTCCGACCAAAACTCTGCTATACCCGTAGCTTGTTCGTCGCTCCGCTCTTTGGCTTAATAAAATAAAATGCTGGTTGCAACGTGTTCAACGTTTACTTTAACCTCGGCCACATGCCATGATTTTTAGTGTGGCGCATTACATGCATTTGGGTGACGCCTATGCACCGATTGGTTATGTTTTCGTCCAGCAATTTCGTATCCATACAAATAGTAGCACCACGGGACATCGTCAGGCGCTGCTGCTGAATGAATTTACTTCATCTTCTCCTCCTAGGACATATTATTGTCAGCAATAGAAGGTATCATGTAATGTCTCGTGACTTTTTTTTTTTTTTTTTTTTTTATCCTCCGGCGGATGGGGAAAAATAAAGCTTTAGCTCACCACACTTCCGCGTATTTTCATACGCGTCGTGTGTCGATTTAACTCAGTTGCTTTCGCAGCCCAACGCTAGCTGGCGCACCCTTCGAGTCGTGACATTTTTTTTTTTTGCTGACGTTGCTGCATCTCCTCCTCCTGTTGTCAGCAGTGTGTATGTATGTAGACTGTGTCTCGTGAGGATTCATACTTTCCTTACGAATTTTGCGAAACGTGATCATTCAAGAAGAGCCCAACTACTGATGCGTATCCCCCGAACATGCAAACGAAACAAACCGCAACGAATACTATATAATGGGGCATTAGACTAAAGGCACAGCATCACAGCATATACATACTGTACATAGACTATGCTTCCACTAAAAGAAGTAGCAGCACGCACGTGCCAGCAACAAAGTAGTAATAATGATGGTTGTTGAAAGATATACCTGAATACTTTATTCAGCATGTCTCGTACCATATTAAAAGTGCGAAGTTCGGTTACGTGTATACCACCTGTTTTTGCAAAAAACAAACCGGCCAGATACAAGGTAGTAAGCCTGCAGATACTGCATAAATGTGAAGCATTCATTTGATCTTATCACCCTCGCTCGTACAATTATTGCGATCCAAACCTCGGGGAATTGTTCGTTCTTCTTTTCTTGTTTTTTTATTCTTGTCCTTTGCACAGCCAGTAGTCCGGCGTCTGGTGTGCTGGCTTGCATGAATGTGTTTCGCCCGCGTCATTACGGTCGGCATGGCATGGCATGGCCAAATTACGCATTGCCTTGCTGTATTTGCAATGTGTGTGTTCTTTACGTGAAGACATTTCCACCCATTCATATTCATCCAGCAACCAGTGTCCCCGTGCGGGTGCCTCCTAGAGAGACGAGATCTGAATCTGTCGTCATTTAACAAAAGAGAACATATATCATACACACCGCAAATACAGCAAGCGAGGTGATCTGGCATGCGATGCACGATTCGACGGGTGTGGACGAGGGAATAAAAGGCTGAATTATTCTTGCGATAAAAGTCAAGATACGTATAGTACACTCTATCTAGTGGAGAGGGGGGGGAAGATCCCGCTTTACCACCGTGGACCTGAGTTGTGACTTCTCGGAGGGAGCGCGAGCGTAGTCCGAGGACAACGAATTGGATGTAGATGAAGAAATGGATCGCAATGAATATGCGGGCAAAGAAAAATATGCTAGCCAGCAGACCCGCGGGTTACTCGCAACAAAAAGGGGGGAGCGGGGGGGAAAAGGAAAACGGCAATGCTAATAGAAAACATGAAAAAGCAAGAGAAAAAACGATTATTGGAAAACAAGAGGGAAACAAGGCGGCACGAGAAACTGAAAAAAAAGCAAAACGGCCAGTCAGCAACAAAGCAGTTGAAGCCATCCAGCCACCGTCGCGAGGAGCAGCAACCATACTGCGTTTCGAATGACCCTACTGCTGTTGTAGGAGTAGAAGCATTGCCGCACTAATTAATGTAGTTGTCGCCATGGTCCATCACCTGCGGGCTGTTCTGACGAGGGCAGTGGTTGCCTGTACTACCGTCGTCATTACCCCTGTATCGAGTACAAAGAACGAAGCTAAAAAATAGCAAAGAAAAAATCAAATCAAAAACGTCAACAACACACCAACAAAAAAGCAGACTACACCCCCCAGTCGGCGTCGGGGCAGAAATCCCAAACTGGGTTCCGAATGAAACCGGTAAGAGGTGCAGGAGCATTGCTCCACAGTCTGGTCTCTCTACGTATTGTATCTTCAACGGCGTATCCATACCGACATGAAGTCGGTTGTCCTCTGGTTTACGGCAAACATATTCCACAGCATATTGAATATTTCCACACGTTGATGAAGGATTATTAAAAAAAACACACACACACTCCAGCTGTGAGATCGAAGATTTTGTCGAAACTGCTGTGTGTGATACTCCGATCGCGCGTATTACGGGTTGTGTGTCCTCATTAAGGATATAGGTCGACGACTCCCCTTACAACTGCAGTGTAGCTATCAGGGTCAACAGGGTGATGTTGGGCAGTCTGTGCGCTGAAACTATAAAACCCGTTTCTGAGGGGAACAAAATCTGACAGCTGTGGAAGGAAATGCATCAGTTTATCAAGTGAATCCTGTAAGTCGAATAACCGGTGAGGGAAGGGCGGAGTTTTGAAGGGCGTGGGGGCCTGGTTTTGATCAAAAGGGAGCGGGGGTGAGGAGGTGGAGGGGAGGGGGGGGACGAGTGGGGCCGCTTAATCTGTGCGTGGAAACTATAAATCCTTCGAGGGGATAAATCGGACGGTTTTGGAAAGAATGCACCAGTTTATCATGGGGGGCGGGGGGCGGGACGGGCGGGGCAACTCAATCTGTGCGTGGAAACCATATATCCTTTGAGGGGATAAATGTGACGGTTGTGGAAAGAATACACCAATATATCATGAATATCCTGTATGTCGTACAACCAGTGAGTAGAGGGCGGAGTGGTCGAGATGGTGGGGGTGGGGTGGGGGCGTGGGAAAGTAGGGTGTGGGGGATGGGGTAGGGGAGATAAGGGAGGAGGGGGTGAAAGGGCTTTACGTCGCATAGATGTAGGGGTTTGCTATACGCTTGGTGCTAGGTCTAGGCGATGGTGCGGGTGGTGGGGAAGGAGGGGGCGTTGGGGGCGGGGGGGGTTGCAGCAGCGGCATGGATGGCTCTAGAAAGATAATTAGGTGATATCCAGTGCGTGGAAGTGTTTATTTCTCTGGCGGATTCGATATTAGGTGAAGCGTTTGAGCAAGAGAGAGCAGGAAAAAAAAATAGGAAAAAGGGGGGGGGGGGGGGAGGGGGGATTTCAAGAGGTTCAGGTCACATACAATATTGAAATACACTCCAGCCGTGAGATCAAATATTTAGTCGAAACTTATATTTGCAAGATTGTGTATGATACTCCAATCGCGCGTATTAATTATATGGGTAGGGGCTTGCTATACGCGTGGTGCTAGGCCTAGGCGATTGTGCGGGTGATGGGGAAGGGGTTATTGTCGTGGGGGTATATATGTTCTTCAGGGGGGGAAAAGAAGTATTTTTTGTGGCGGACAATTGGCTTACGGATGCTATTTTGCCACGTGATGCTCACACCTGCCTCACACGGTGGTTCGATCGTTATATACTTGAGCTTAGAGTGATCACCTGGAAGTCTAGCTTGTCTCGTCTCCGCCCATATAAGACCTGTCAACGTATTTTAGGGTCAGCGAACACGATATCGCAAAGGTACCTACGACCCTCTTACGCTAGGGCATTGGTTTCGGACAAGCCCCAGCGGGATTAGAGATTGTTGGACGATTGTTTCAGAGCAAAGGGGCTCTGATCGAGACATGAGAGAATACGCACAGCACCATTCCTGGAGGATATCAAACAAATGAAGAAGAATGCCAATAACGCGAAGAGAGGGGCGCGTCACTAGCTGAGGCGAGTGGTTGGAGTGGGGGATCCGCATGCGTGAGGGAAGCTGCTGCAAGTTCGTCAGCAGCCACCATGCCGACATCAGGGCCTGGGTCCCAATCAGGCATGCTACTTTAAACACGTAGTAACGCTTTGGCCAACTCCCGCCCTCCAGATTTGATAGCGAAAAAATAGATCAGGGCAAGTACTACGTGATGTGAAAGAAACACACTTTTGATTACCTGGCTGCCCTAGGCGAACTGCATGTTGTGAGGAAGACTGAGAACCCAATCATGGTAGCAGGCATCAGCGCCACAGGTGGGGAGCTGAGTACTAAGCATTCTAGACAGGAGATTATTGATGCTAGACAGGTGTATGGTATCTTAATGGAAGCAATGGCGGGATACCCCAGTGAGGAATGCCGAATGCAAAAGGCCATGACACCAAGCGGTACATTGATGGAGTCAGATAAGCACTACATGCCCGTAACGCTCGCAGCCAGGTACAGACTCAAGCGTGAATTTGACACTATTCGTATGGAAGAGTGAGAAGACCCCCTCGACTATCATCTTGGTAGAGTCGACAAGACGGGTGATGAGCTAGCCACGTTAGAGTGTGGTAAAAATGATGAAGAGGTAAACTAACACATCATACAAAACCTTTCGTGCTTGTACACCATTCAGAAGTAAATTCTCTCTCGTCCTGGCATCCTTCGTTCCGAAATCGACGATATATTTCGTGACGTGTATCTCGTAAGAAAAGTGGAGACGGATATGGTGAAGGGGGCGATGGTAATGCAGGTGAACCACCACGCCCTGTACTTCGGGGATGCCCGACTCGCCGGCGCCGAGGCTGGTGGTGGTGGTGGTGGTGGTAGAAGATATGGGATGCAGAAAGGAGGGAACATGAAAAACGGGAGGACCAAGGCCGAGAAGCATTCCCAGCAGTGGCAGCAGCCACAGCAGCAACAGCAGCAGTACCAGCAGCAGCAGTATCAGCAGCAGCCGCGAAAGCCTCAGCAGCACCAGCACCAGTAGTGGCGTCATCACAACCAGCCCGGTGACCATATGCCGAGCAGTGTGACTGGTCCGAGGTGGCGTTGGGATGCCTCGACCGGCCGGCATCGATGAGATGTCACGGGCCCCCAGCCGTTTGGGACTGGGGGACAAGTGCCCCCGATGGGCTGGGTCCCCAATGAGTCACCGCCGGGTGCTTTACTTCAGGCCCCGGCGAGCGCTCCGCAGGGCTGGGGTCAGCCACCGGAGGGTAGACCAGGGCTCGCCGGGGTAGGGGGCTGTGTTATCGTTGCAACCAGCCTTGGTGCTATGTCGCAGAGTGCCCGTCCCCCCCCCCACCAAGCCAACGTCATGGCACTTCCTCCACCCGTCTGCGACCCCCCATAAGCTACCTTCTTCGGCGGTGGTACTGTTCCTGCTGCTACTTTCTATACCCCGAGTTAGGGTAGTGGTTGGTAGCAGAAGTCAACCTACGGCAGTGGAAGTGTTGGCCATACCTCGGCTGGAGCTCCCCCGTCTGCAAGCTCTCCGACTTCTCCTCCGGACCTGGGGGTATGTTACGGCGGTGTTTTCTAGTACGATGGATCGACGGGTTTTCCAGAGCTTGTGTCATCTGCGGCGTTGTCAGAGCTTGTCTGACCGAGCAGCCTAGCAATACGTTACGGCTGTACACGAAGCGTCACGAACTTTCAGTTACAGAGAGTGTCGCGTGGTGTGGTATGCGAGGAAACTCACGGAGTATGCATGACGAGTAGGTTTCACGGGCAGTAACTTACTTGTTGCTGCGCGGTGGATCATCGATGCCTAGCACACACCTTCTTGCTCCTACTTCGATCGTTCAGCTGTCCTAGACAAAACAACTGACTGAGACTGAGCGAAAGATGGCAGAGGTTTACGGAGAGCATGCTGCGGGGCACTATGACTATGCAGGTGGCAGTCTTTTGCATTAAACTCAGTAGAGCTGGAGTATGTCTAGGAGGACATATATTTCCCTTGCTCAAACGGCCCACCTAATCTCGAAATCCGCCAGAATAATAAACACTTCACGCACTGGATATCACCTCAATATCTATCTAGAGCCATCCATACCGCTGCCTCTCCCCCCCCACCCGCCCCGAACGCCCCATTCTTCTCCACCACCCGCACCATCGCCTAGACCTAGCACCACACGTATATCAAACCCCTTGCCTAAAACCCTTCCTTCCCCCCCCCCCCCCCCCCCCCCCCCCCCGCCCCCACCCCCCACCTCCCCAACCCCCCCACCCCATCCCACCCCCACCCCCTCGAATGCTCCGCCCTTTCTCTACTCACTGATTGTACGACTTACCCCAGGATATACATGATAACCTGATGCATTCTTTCCAAAACCGTCACATTTATCCCCTCAAAATAATGTATTGTTTCCACGCACAGATTGAGCTTCCCCACACGCCCCACCCCCGCCCCAACCCCCCCCACCCCTATGGTAAACTGGTGCTTTTTTTCCCCCCCAAAAACCGTCATATATATTTATCCCCTTGAAGGATTTATAGCTTCCACGCACAAATTGCCCGCCCGTCCGCCCCTCCCCCAGTCCCCCCCCCCCCCCCCTCCGTCCAACCCCGCCCCTTTTGATCAAAACCAGGCCCCCACGTCCTTCAAAACTCCGTTGTCCCCTCGCCGGTTATTAGACTTACAGGATTCACTTGATAAAAGGATACATTTCCCTCCACAGCTGTCAGAATTTGTGCCCCTCAGAAACGGGTTTTATAGTTTCCGCGCACAGACTGACTAACATCACCCTGTTGAGACCCTGATAGCTACACTGTAGTTGTAAGGGGAGTCGCCGACCTATATCCTTAATGAGGACACACAACCCGTAATACGCGCGATCGGAGTATCACACACAGATTGCAAAGATGAGTTTCGACAAAACATTCAATCTCACAGCTGAGTGTATTTTCATTCTTTAAAATATAATCTAATATTCTGCACTACTGTGCGTACACCTACCGGGCACCTATTAATAGCGAGAAACAGGAATCTTGGTTGAAACTGTAGGTTTCTTGTTTGGGAGAGGGTGTCTTCTGCACCATTTGAGAACTTCAGCTCCCGGATTTCTTGTCTTCTTTAAAATACCAGCTTGCCTTTTCTTTCGTCCTGAGGTACTACTGTGGAGTATTGTGCCGGCCCTCTGATGAACCGAGGCTTTGGTTTTTGGCTGAATTTATTTCGCATTTTGTGGGATATATATGATGTGCCCTACACTAACTTCAGTATAAAATTTATCGAAGTTCTTATTTCTTCGCAAGAGTCTTATGTGAGCCACTTTCTTATGAGAGGGCTCCAGTGTACGTACATAGTCTAGTTGTTTTACATGTTCCGAAACGCCTCCATTTTTTTTCGCACTTCGCGCGATTAATGTAATGTCTTATAAAAGTGTCATTATGTAGACTATAGAATCGGAGTCGGTCTTCTGCATGCTGAGAAAGCTGGTGTTTCGCGTTGGTTTGAAGCTCACGAACCACGTAGCTGGTACGAAACGCGCTTGATATGCTAGCAGCCATGTATTCGGTGGTAGCCGCGGTGAGGACATCATCGAGCTGGTGCCGTGTTTGATCGCGTTTGGCGATGATGTCGTGTCTCCATGTATGTGAGAGATGGGAGCTTGGAGCGGACCAAAAAGCATTTTCCGATATTTTGCTCGGTAAGATGCTGCAGGTGGCTACGTTTCGTTTTCACCGCGCATGTAGTCGCAATACAGGCGGTGGGGTAAACTCCTGTGTTGTTTAGCGGTGGAGATGATGTTGGTGTGGTCGATGGAGTGGTAGCATATGTTGTAAATGTCGCTACTCCGTACGTGGCAGGCACTGCTGCTGCTGTACGAGTAGTCGCTGATGCTACCTGGTAGGTGATGAAGCTGGTTTTGTTGTCCAAGCTGTTGTACGACGAGAAAGACGCCCATGATATCGCCGACGTCTTCTCGATTCAATGTACTCGTAAGAGTAGTCGAACGGGTAGCGGTTGGTAACGTGTTGTCGACGGTTGGTAGCACTGGCTGAAGCACTGCTGTTGATGATGATGATGGAGAATTGGCCATGTGTTAGACCTAAATGAGCGTAACGGCATTTGCCGTATTTCGTTTCCAGCAAAACCGTAAACGTGCTTGTGTTGCGTGTTGGTTTGTTCTGTGCATGGTGGACTGCTGCTGTGTGAAGTTTGAGCGGAAAGAAAATGTTAAACAGACGTTTGGACGTCTCTCTGCTGTAAGCAGGGACCCCTGGACATGTACGGGATGTGGAGTATTTTCTTCGTGATGATGGCCGTTAATCTTGCTGCTTGCTTGATAGCTTGACAGTGGTTTAGACTAGACCTAGCTGTACGCGTAATATCTCCGAGTCGGATATATAGTCTACTCTGTTAGCGTGTATGCGTTAAATCACAAGCTGGAGATGATGTATGCCCCGTTTTCGATGATTTGAATCGACCTTGCAGCAGTGGAAGGACATCCAGCGAAGCTAATGGGAATGAGCGTGGAGCAGCAGCATGCATGTGCACAGCAGGGGATTTGGGGAAGGTCAGGGGAGGAGGCGAGCAGGACAGAAGCAAGGAAGGGTGGAGGGGACCGCCCCATCCGCGCCAGCGCGAGCCTCGGCTCACAAAACGAAAAAACAAAAAAAACAAAAGGCGCGCATTCGTTTCTCTTAATTCTTGTGTTGTTCCATATATCTCTCTAGAGTTGATTGATGTGTTGTTTTTGTGTGTGTAGCAGGTGGTACGTACGGTAGTGTCGTTAGTTCCTGACGAGTTCAAGTCGACTTTTCGTTTTTCAAGGCACATATGATATATACGGAGTATAATAACACGGTATGATTCTTTATTAGGGTCGCATGTAAGTCGGCACAACTTACGTTACGGTCTCCGAGGCGAAAACAGAGATTATGTGCCTGGAAACCAAAGGCGGGGGAAAGGCGTCGTTCACAATCAATGCAGCCGGCCAGGAATACAAACAAACGATCGAGTTTGTGTACTTGGGCGAAGCTATCACCGCAGACAGATACCTTAGCATTGAAATAACGCGGCGTCTTCAGAGCAGAGGGCCTGGGCGTGCTTCCAGCGGCACAAGATGGAAATCTATGATCGCCCGGGTGTGCGCTTACGGTTGAAGGTGCGGTTGCTGAAAGCTGAGATGGTCGAGACACTGCTTTACGCTTGCATGACGTGGAGCTCGAACAAGCCCGACTATGACAGGATACGACGGGTTCACCACGCCATGCTCCTCCGATGCCTCAGATTGGTGGAAACGGAAGCGCGACGACCACACCCTATCGTACGCCGACGCGATTGCCAAGACAGCTTCCGTAAGCGTAAAGGCGACAGTGCGCAAACAGAGGATATTGTTTGCGGAATTCGTAGCACGTATGGGGGAGGAGCGTCCGCCACAGAGGGTGATGTTTGGGGAGATTGGTGGGGGTAAGGGCTACTTAGGGGGGCAAGAGAAGGACTAGATGGCTCGTCTGAAGGAGGATATGTCGGCCTTTGGAATGGAATCCGAAGGGTGGCGAAAGACTGCTCAGAAGGCCGGCAGATGCTTTCGTCGAGTAGAGGAGGGAGCCGAGTTGTTCATGCAGAATTGGCATGAAACGAAGAGACGCAAAGCTGCAGAGCGACGCGAAAAAGCTGCGGCAACGCCATCCACCGTCGGCATCTCTAAGCGACCGGGGGGGCGGGGGGAAGGGAGGGAGGGGGGGGGGGGGGGGGGGCAAGCGACGCGCAAAGGCTGCGACAGCGCCATCCACCGTCGGTATCTCTTAACGACCGGGGGGGCGGGGGGAGACGGGTAGGAGGGAAGGGGGGGAAGGGGGTGGGGAGGAAGGGGAGGCGGCGCGCCCAAGAGACTGAAGTCTGGGTCTGGCCATCATCGTCTTGAAAGTTGTGGGCCTTCCAATGGCCGTCACAAGATAACGTAAGACCGCCCATACTTCTCCGCCATGTTGCGTTCTCGCCCGAGTGCTGCCATTGATGATGCACTTGATACCCACTTTGAGCCCAATGCCGTTTTTAGTCAATTCCTACGGTCTGCTAGCATGACATTTTTTTTCTCTTTTTCTTTCCTTGCTTCCTCTTCTTGTCTTGTCTTTTCTTGCTTTTTATTCCTGTCTATTCTTTCCTTTTCCTTTCTTTTTTCATTTTTTGCGCTTTCTTTTATTTTCTTTCCTTTCCTTCATCTTCTTTTCTTTTCTTCGTTTCTTTTTTCCAATTGAATTGCGTCTGTCGTGCGTATCCGTAGTGATAGATACTACGTGCAATATACACGTGGTAGTATTTCTTGGGTGGCAAGCGGTACTATAGTCGGTTTTTACAGACGCGAGAAATGAGACGTATGCACCGGTATTGACCTGGCACATCGTAGACTGACTCCCGATTTCACTTTTATATGTTTCTGGTGGAGGCATGAATTGCGTCAGCTGTGATATATGCGTGTACCACCTTTGGTTTGTTTGTGTTTTTACCCTGGGGTATTCCTCAGCGCCAGAGTGGCTGGAGCCTGTCCTGTGACCCCGGCCTTGATTGTGCGAGTTGATGTGAGAACAACAACAACGTGATACTTCTGAGAGGGTGCTGGCTCATTGATGAATGGGCTTGTCAGTTCTTGGATATATAGTCTATAGTCTGAATATATTTCATTTGATGGATTTTGCTTGGCTCATCAGCGGTTGTTCTAGTTCTACGTACATGCAATAGCGTAGGTACCAAACCACAGGGAACTGAGTACTGAGTAAGGCTTGAACGCCAAGCAGGCAGATGGTAGTATGTACGTTGCTCGTATTTTGGAATACAACACTTACTTCTTAGTGGATATTCTATTGTAGGAGGTATGAGTTTATTTGGGTGTATGGTGTGACCCCTCGACAAGCGGTGGTGCTGGTGCTGGTACATATTGCAGCCGTAGCGACAGGCATTATTTTGTTGCATTTTGGAACGGGTCTACCTGCGGTTCTATGAATCAATTACTGTGGTGTGAACGCATATTCATGTGTATAACCGACACCCTGCAAGATTGAAAACGATGGTACATTTACATTCACTCGTAGTTCTTCCTGCCCGATGTCCTTCCCTTTGTGTCAAGCCACTTGGGGCTACAACGTGCAATCGCCCAGGTGGATAATAAGGTGGAAAAGAGGACCCAGCCTCAGCCAGGAGACCAATGAGGCGGAGGGCAGGTCGGCCTGACGGCCGGGGTCAGTGGTACTAGAGAGGGATGGATGTAGTACGAGATTAAATGTGAAAGGGAATTTTCAACGGTCGTTCTATTCTTTACTGTTTTCTGCGGGTTTTTTGTGTGCTTCTTGGTACGCTACTGACGACGTATCTGGCAGCAGATTATGGTACTTGTATGCAATCCGATGAGAAATATTTATTTATTTCCGTGCTTTGTAAATACGAGTATTAAATTGAAGGTTGGAGATATAGACTATCAATGGTCTTTATGTAGGTGTTGTTGTTGTCTCACATTATTATAAAAAATGAAAATACACTCCAACCAGCTGTAAGATCGAAGATTTTGTCGAAAATCATCTTTGCAAGCTGTGTGTGATACTCCCATCGCGCGTATTACGGGTTGTGTGTCCTCAAGTATATAGGTCGGCGACTCCCCTTGCAACTACAGTGTAGCTATCAGGGTCAACAGGGTGATGTCAGTCAGTCTGTGCGCGGAAACTATAAAACCCGTTTCTGAGGGGGACAAAATCTGACAGCTGTGGAAGGAAATGCATCCCTTTATCAAGTGAATCCCGTAAGTCGAATAACCGGTGAGGGGAGGGCGGAGTTTTGAGGGACGTGGGGGCCTGGTTTTGATCAAAAGGGAGCGGTGTTGAGGGGGGGGAAGGGTACGGGCGGGGCAGCTCAATCGGTGCGTGCAAACTATAGATCCTTGAAGGGGATAAATCTGACGGTATTGAAAAAAAACAAGAAAAAAAAAACACCAGTGTATCATGGGGGGGGTGGGGCGGGGGCGGGGCGGGTGGGGCAGCTCAATCTGTGCGTGGAAACTATACATTCCTTTAAGGGGATAAATGTGACGGTTTTGGAGAGAATGCACCAGATTATCATGTATATCCTGTAACTCGTACAGCCAGCGAGTAGAGGGCGGGGTGCTCGAGGGGGTGGGGTTGGGGGGGGGGGGGTGGGGGGGTGGGGAGGTGGTGGGTGGGGGAGGGGGGGGAAGGGGAGGGGGGGAGGGGAGGAAAGGGCTTTAGGTGGCATAGATGTAGGGATTTGCTATACGTGTGGTGCTAGGTCTAGGCGATGGTGCGGGGGGTGGAGAAGGAGGGGGCGTTGGGGGCGGTGGTGGTGGGAAGCAGAGGCATGGATGGCTCTGGAAAGATAATGAGGTGATATCCAGTGAGTGGAAGTGTTTATTGCTCTGGCGGATTTCGATATTAGGTGGGCCGTTTGAGCAAGGGAGAGTGAGGAAATAAAAAGGGGAGGGGCAGGGTTTTTAAGAGGTTTAGGTCACATAGAATATCCAAATACACTCCGGCTGTGAGATCAAAGATATGTAGGAGCTTTTTTTACGCGTGGTGCTAGGTCTAGGCGATCACATTATTATGCAGTAGCCCCCCCTGTCCCCCCTGTGACTGAGCTTGTAGGTAAGGTATAACCACATATATGTAGCCATGAGACAGCAGAGAATTGATCAGCTATGCTGCATGGTTTGGCAATGAATGGGGGGTATCATTGCTGTTGGGATTTACTATCTCCACAACAAGGTATCTTCTATGATACTATTTGGTTCGTCTTGAGATGTTTCGGGGTTTGTTTGTGTTATTTTATGGAAGATATTGGGTGTGCTGAAAGTTTACCATGGTAGCATGGGTGGCGTGAAAGTGTACATGAATATATTGTGGACGATTTGTTCTTGAATCAGCAACATAGGTGATAAGTCATTGCGCAAGCATACGCGCATATAGACTAGACTACTATATTTTCTTCTTTTCCTCACACTTCTACTTTCCAGCTTCTGGACAAGCCGTGGTCACAGGTGTTGTCGTCCCTTCTTCCCCCCCGGTTCTTGCCTCTTCAATTTTTATCGCGCAGAGGGTTCAGCAATCCCACTGCTCGTTTGTTTTTCCTCGGGTGTTGCCAAGTCATGCTCTCGCGCTTTTGGCAAGCCAATTTGTGCACGAGAAAAAAGTCCCAGCGGGGGGGGGGGGGGAGGGGCGGGGGGGGCAGCTCAATATGTGCCTGGAAACTATACATTATTTTGAGGGGATAAATGTGACGGTTTTGGAAATAATACATCAGTTTATCATGTATATCCTGGGGTAAGTCGTACAATCAGTGAGTAAAGAGAGGGTGGAGTGTTCGAGGGGATGGGGTTGGGATGGGTTGGGGGGGAGGTGGGGGGTGTGGGGGCGGGGGGGGGTGGGGGGGGGGGGAGGAAGGGCTTTAGGTGAGGGGTTTGTTATGCGTGTGGTGCTAGGTCTAGGCGATGGTGCGGGTGATGGGGAAGAAGGGGGCGTTCGAGGCGCGGGGGGGGGGGGGGGGACACAGCGGCATGGATGGCTCTCGAAAGATAATGAGGTGATATCCTGTGCGTGAAGTGTTTATTAATGTGGCGGATTTCGATATTTGGTGGGGCGTTTGAGTAAGGGAGAGCAAGAGAGGGGGGGGGGAGGGGGGGAGATTTTTCAGGAGGTTTAGGTCACAAATAATATTCAAATACACTTCGGCTGTGAGATCAAAGATATGTAGCATCTTGTTATACGCGTGGTGCTAGGTCTAGGCGATCGTGCAGGTGGTCGGAAAAGAGGGGGCGTTGTATATTATCACAATCAAGACATGTAATGAGTCAAGATCGGCCAGAAGCCGCCCACAAATCAGGGGCAAAAACTGTACCAAACCAAGACCGATATATATAGTCTAAAGGGCGTACCCCATCGGAATTTCCCCATAACTAAATATATATATATGCCGTACTGTATATATTATTTAATGCATATTTCCAGCGAGCGGGGTAGCTGACATATTTGGACAACACACCATCATCCAATAATAGAAAGCAAGCATTTATTTCCCATTACCAAATATTCTATCACGCTCGTACATACGTGAATCATGAATCATGTCTCCGTAGATTACAAAACTCTACGGCTCATCGGGCAGGCTGCAAGTACTAGATCTGTTATCCTCCCTGCTTGTATGTCTCCCTTGAAAGCAGTGCCTCTACGTGTGATGCATTTTCCCCGAAAATATAACATAGTTCCCTTATTCTATTAGCAAATACATAGTCTACAGTATTTGACATACCCTCGAACATGACGAGTCGAGCAAATCCAAAACCCAAATAAATAACAGCGTCAAAAATTAGAATCTAGTACCCCCCCAACACTGCTCTACGAATCTATTCATCAGTCCAAACGCATCGATTTTGAATCGACGTGTGCACTGAACGAGACACGATGACTTGCGACCTGTACCGACAGCTTTGACAGAAAAAAACAGTTTTCAGCACTGACAATATATGATCAGGCAATCAAACATCACATCTCCTATGATATCATATAGTCTATAATACCGTAATAAAGATTGGACGATTGCACCAAGAAACCCATTGGGACAGCATCTTCTCGGTGATATCATATCCACAAATAGCTAGAAGTCAACCCAGCATAATTTATCATTCGTGACATACGAGCATCGCCCCGGTGGAGTATCAGGTTATCCTCGAGCCTGGTATAGGTCAGCTTCGTTCGTGAGTTCGAGCCCCGCCGAGTGCATACTCGAATAAATTCGTTCGGCACTCCTAAAAAAATACCAGTTAGTGAATAGAGCGGCTGCAGTACGTTGATTTCTGACTTCTTGACGTCGTTTTTCCCCCAAGAGGTTGTTTGGGTGGTCGTCACACGACTCCCGTTTGTTGTCCAGCCATTCCGGGCCGCCTGTAGAATCGGTACAGCCGCTAGCTGCAGATCCGTCGACGTCGTCCATCGACAGTTCCACCATTTGTTGCTACTAAACACTCTGTTTTGCATCCGATACCAGGTGCGAGGTCACGATCTAGAACCCGTCGTAGTACTTGTATGTACTTCGACGTACGCATGGCATAGATAGGACATAATAACAAAAACTCTCGTTTTTTGTTTCTAGCTCCTTTTTGGGGGGGAGATCCTGAGTGGGTCATTTTTAGACTAATCGTCCCACCATTGTTGTTGAGCTAAAAGCCGAGGTCGTCCATTGTTTCCCTGTTGTGTTTTCGCGCGTGTTACGTTGTACCTGAAAACCAGAGTGGACTGCTGTGTCCGCGAGTGGTGTTTTGGCCTTGACCCGTGAGTGTTGGTACGCTGTTCCTTGATATTTTGCGGGCATGCGGGTGTACGCTTGTTGTTACGCGCAGGTCGTACAGCAGTACTGTGATATGTCCCATATGCCATTGACCTGCTCGAAAACCCAGTGAGACGGTCGTTCGTGTTTACACAGAAGAAGTGATTGGTGGTTTGCCGGCGAAAGAAAGTTATTATTATACCTGTAGTACAGTAGTAGGTCAAATTGCCTTTCTCATTCGTCCCCATCCATGTTATCGGTAGTGATTTTTCTACTTGTTCGTTTGTTGTGTCTATCTGCTATAATATCCAACGCCCCCTCCTTCCCTACCACCCGCACCATCGCCTAGACCTAGAACCACGCGTATAGCTAGCCCCTACGTATAGGCGACCTAGAGCCCTTCCCCCCCCCGCCACCCCCCCCCCGCCACCTTCCCCCCCCCCTCCCCCACAAGAAGGATTTATAGTTTCCACGCACAAATTGAGCTGCCCCACCTGTCCCTCTCCCCCTCCCGCCCCCCTTTTGATCAAAATCAGGCCCACACGTCCTTAAAAACTCCGCCCTCCTCTCGCCGGTTATTCGACTTACAGGATTCACTTGATAAACGGATGCATTTCCTTCCATACAGCTGTCAGATTTTGTCCCCCTCAGAAACGGGTTTTATAGTCTCCGCGCACAGACTGCCCAACATCACCCTGTTGACCCTGAAAGCTACACTGTCGTTGCAAGGGGAGTCGCCGACCTATATCCTCAGACTAATGAGGGCATACAACCCGTAATACGCGCGATCGGAGTATCATACACAGCCTGCATAGATGATTTTCGACAAAATAAATATTCGATCTCACAGCTGGAGTGTATTTTACTTTTTACAAAAAATATTTATGACTGGGATTGCCAGTTGTCCTGAGTTATCACTCAGTGATTCCATTTCCACTCTGCTCGTGGCTTTTTCTGAACACAGCTAGCTGCTGGCTGTATGTTGTCAACTCGTCACGATTTTTTGCACTAAAGCAATCATGCATACATGACTGCTCAATGATCGATTACATCAGTCAATGTCGATGGTTTCATCTTCACTGCTGTTTTAAAGCCAAGTAAAAAAGATTTAAAAAAAACGAAATTTTCTCGATTCGCACAGAAATCGCATCGCTCTGATTTCTTATTTTTTCGTTTCGACCTTTCTAAGGAATGTAGAGCTCTGCATGTATTCTGATTTTTGTATGCTCTCCTCGTACAGGACTGAAAACGTGAGACTAATAGGCCACTTTTTTGCGTTGTCCATCCCCCTTCTATTATACTGACAGTAAGTAGTACGTGTATATCATCTTCGCACTCGTCTTTCTTCCTTCTTCCTCCCCAGTCGTAACTCAGATCTGAGGTCACTGAGCAGGCTCTGCTCTCCCTTCCCCACACTACCTGCTACGGCGTGCACCTTCTTTTCATCGCGAAATGACGTCAGCCTCTTTTTCCCTCGTTGACTCGCATCCAACTGCGCCGACGTATACTACTGCTGTACACTAGGTGCGCGTTTTTTAGACTCCGTGCTGCACGGTATGTATACCGTGCCCTCCTGTGGCGGGTAAACACAGCAGTGCTGTTTTCGACTTCGACCAAGCTGCAAGTGGCGTTCAACATTCGAAACCGAGTTTAACCGTTGACGCCAAGTTGCAGTGACCAAGGTGTATCTATAGTCTATACATACATCGTACTTGAGTCGCTTGATTAGATGAATACTTTTTTGGCGTATGATACCAGAAGGTGTCAGCTCATGTTATTCATCACGGAAACAAGACCAAATGGTGTATGCCCGGCAACGGCTGGCTCTGAACAGCGGCGCCCAAAAGCGCCCGACAGGAAATCCTATCTGACAAACTAGACTACACCTACTATTATTACTACTACGGTATTTAGTGCTCTTCTGACACGTTTTCGGAGCAGCCATGCCGCAACACTGTCAAAAATAGGTCGCACTGGAACGTGCCAGCGTGAGGGGGGCTCTAGGGTTTTAGATGGAGAAAATGACGACTAAAACGGACGACTGTGTAGCAAATTCTAAACGAAGCAACCCGGACCGCTATATTATTACAATAAGAAGCTGACGGCTATTTTTCTGTCAAAAAAAGTACAATGGTCACGAGACATACCTATAAATCAAATACAATAGTCTAGACTAAATCATTAATACTGACATCAGGAGGAGGTGAACCAACGTCTTCAGCAACACATAACAAACGATTTCCCGTGGTTACTATGTATTGTACAAGGATACGAAGCTGCTATTAATAGACAAAAACATAACAACAACCGATCGGTGCATAGGCGTCACCCACACGCATCTGATGCGCCGCACAAAAACGCACGGCATGGCCGGGGTTAAGATATACATTTCGAACACGTTGCAACCAGCACACTTTTGCTTCAAGGACAAAGAGCCGAGCGGCGAAGAAACCACGAGTCGCATAATATGTACTTCGCATACTGTGTAGTAGAGTTGTGGTGAGAGGCCGTCGGTCGGGCCAACCTTGATGAAATTCTAATGGCCGACCCGATGAACATCAACTCCACCACCTCGGAATACAAGGTACAGCCTTACGGAGAAAAGACACACGAAATTGCGGCGTCAACTCGGGACCCCCCCCACCTGCCCCTCTGGGAGTATCATACCTGGCACATATATTGCACTTAGTTGATGAATTTACGAGTCAGTGCGTGTTATTCACACTTTCGACCCATCTACACTGCTACGGCATTGATTGCCATAGGGGCCGATATATCACTCCCATGAGCTACCATGGCACTACGTTTCCATAGTCAGTACCAAGTCCATCACAATCAAGCATCAGGTCCGTGTTGGGGACGTGGTAGCGCTGGTGTAAGGGGTAAGAAACTGCCATGGCATGCCATCATGGCGCCACCGTGGCACTACCACTGCCATGGACATGATTGGTGCAAATATCCCGCCATCAGAGCCGAAGAAGACAGTCGCCTGTTGCAGTGGGTGGTTATAATATACTACACTGAGTGCTGCGCGCGGCCAAGTAGGTATTATCTAAAAATAGAGTTTGAGCGGACATCGGACTCGATGTCCAGGATGAAAAAAAAGATAAGACAGCGTTCGCAAAACTACTGGGAAGCAAACAAGGAACATATTGTATGATATCTGGTGCGTACGACTCACCTTGATACTGTAAAACGTGTGTATAATTGGTCACAACGCGAGGAGGGCGGGGGCGCTTGAGATATCGTAGCTGGACCCGGTGTTGTGCGAGGTGGGGAGCGTGGAGTGAGGTGGACGGGAGAGCGGTGGGAAAGAAAAATTGGTCAGAAACGTAACCATGCAAAGCCCTACCTCGCTTAATCATATCCATCCGCCAATACGCAACGGAAGTAAGCCACAACGAACACTGGCTGTGACATAATATGCACAGGATTACGACCGACATCTACCAGTAGTAGCAGAAACGTACCAGAAGAACATTCACATTAATAGTTAAAAAGGATTACTTGAATACGTCATCCAGCATGTCTTGTACTATATTATTCGAACCTTGGCTACGCGCATTACACTTGTTCGTGCGAAAAACGATCAGGCTAGATGGGGGGCAGTAAGCCTGCAGGTATTGCAAATGTGAAGCATTTGCTCTTCTTATTACCTTCGCTACACATTGCGATCCAAACCTCAAGGCGTTGTTTGTTCTTCTTACATAATAGTCGCGTTTTAGCATTGTTGCGCGTATGTACTATTGATGTTCTTGATCGTTTGAAACCGTTATTTTGTCGGCCGGATGTCGTGTTGCTGGTCGTGTTCGGCTGTTGTTTCCTGGTCGGTCTGGTGCCGAATTCTCCCGGCCATCCATCGTCCCGATCATCACTCGTCACTCATCGCTATCTTCTTCACTCATCAAGGCATGGCGCAACCACCTTGCTGTATTTGCAATGTGGGTCTCTGTATGTCTTGTCGCACGCCGACGCGCTCGCCAAGACAGCTTCGGAGAGCATAGAAGCGATAGTGCGCAAACGGAGGATATATTGTTTGGGGGGTTCGTTGCACGTATGGGGGAGGAGCGCCTACCACAGAGAGTGTTGTTTGGGGAGCTTGTTGGGGATAAGGGATCCTCCGGGGGGCAAGAGAAGAACTGGTTGGTGCATGTGAAAAAGGATATGCCGGTATTTGGAATGAAATTCGAACGGTGGCGTAAGGCTGCTCAGAAGGCCGGCAGATGGTTTCGACGGAAGGAGGAGGGAGCCGAGTTGTTCATGCAGAATTGGCATGAGACAAAGAGACGCAAAGCTGCGGAGCGACACGCAAAGGCCGCGGCAGTGCCATCCACCGTCGGCATCTCTAAGCGGCCGGGGGGGCGGCGGGAGAGGGGGGGGGGGGGGCGGGAGGTGGGAGGGGGGAGGGGGGAGGAGAGGGGAGGGAGGCGTCCTGCCCAAGAGACTGAAGTCTGGGTCTGGCCATCATCGTCTTGAAATGTGTGGGCCTTCCAATGACCGTCACAAGTTAGTGTAAGGCAGCCCTGAATTGTACGCCTTGTTGCGTTCTCTCCCCAGTGTCATTGATGCACTTGATACCCTCCATGAGCCCAATGCCGTCTTCAGTCAGTTCCTAAGGTCTGCTAGTACGACGTTGTTTCTCTTTCCCTTTGTTTCCTTGCTTCTTCTTTTCTTATCTTTTCTTTTCTTATCTTTTCTTTTCTTTTCTTTTCTTTTCTTTTCTTTTCTTTTCTTTTTCTTTTCTTTTCTTTTCTTTTCTTTTCTTTTCTTTTCTTTTCTTTTCTTTTCTTTTCTTTTCTTTTCTTTTCTTTTCTTTTCTTTTCTTTTCTTTTCTTTTCTTTTCTTTTCTTTTCTCTTCTTTTCTTTTCTTTTCTTTTCTTTTCTTTTCTTTTCTTTTCTTTTCTTTTCTTTTCTTTTCTTTTCTTTTCTTTTCTTTTCTTTTCTTTTCTTTTCTTTTCTTTTCTTTTCTTTTCTTTTCTTTTCTTTTCTTTTCTTTTCTTTTCTTTTCTTTTCTTTTCTTTTCTTTTCTTTTCTTTTCTTTTCTTTTCTTTTCTTTTCTTTTCTTTTCTTTTCTTTTCTTCTTTTCTTGTCTTTTTTTATTTTTTCCAATTGACTTGCGTATGCGTAGTGATAGATACTACGTGTAATATTTACGTGGCAGTAGTCTTTCTTGGGTGGCAAGCGGCATAGTCGGTTTTTCCAGGCGCGAGTAGGAAGACGTATGCAACAGTATGGACCTGGAACATTGTAAGCTGACTCCCGATTTCACTTTTTATGTTTTTCTGGAGGAGGCATGAATTGCGTCTTCTGTGATATTGTTGTTGTTTTCACGTTAACTCGCATAATCAAGTCCGTGGTCATAGGACAGGCTCCAGTCACTCCGGAGCTGAGGAATACCCCAGGGAAAACACACGCAACCCAGGGTGGTACACACATATATCACAGCTGACGCATACGCATGTACCACCTTTGGTTTGTTTGTGTTTTTTCCCTGCGGTATTCTGCAGCTCCAGAGTGACTGGAGCCTGTCCTGTCACCACGGACTTGATTATGCGAGTTAATGTGAGAACCATTTGTGAACGCAGAGCTCTTCTCTGATCTATGAGGCATCACACGGCCACTACAAGACAGTTTTGACATTTGATCCCTTTTGTCTCTCTTGCTTGATTTATTTTCTCTTTTTGGATGGCCCTTGTAGTGTTTCCTTTTCTGTACCCTTGGGAACTGCTGTGGAGGCGAGCGATGACATCGGCATGGACACCGCGCCCTGTAAGATAAAGTAATAGAGGACGGAACAGGCAGCAGTGCTCCTAACCCTCTAGAAGTTGCATTCGGAACCCAGTGCGGGCGCTGCCCCGACGCCGACTGGGTGGTGTCATCTGCTTTACTGCGTTTTTGCTTGTTTTATTGCTTGGCTTCGTTTTTTTGCATTGGGTATAGGGAGGTAATGATGATGAGTGTATGGGCACCATTAGGAGCTGGTCTGGCTTAGAGCCAGCCGCGACAGAAAAATGGGTTTTCGCAGAGCAGTTTTGCGGTTTTTGATGTGGAATTTTGCGTGGCGACCGGGACGCGTATGAACGCACGATGGCATGATAGGAAAGACGCGAGGAAACGGGTCCATTCTGCTCCAAGCGATCGTGGGCTACGGCGAGCCTTGAAGGTGACCACCAAACAGCTGAAACCCACGCGGGCGGAAGCTGTACAGAGGTTCTTCGAAGATTAGGTTAGCCAACTCGAAGGGCGTACCCGAGAAAGTGATCAATTTTGCTTCTACAAACACCTCAAGGGAATGGATGTGAAATGGAAGAGGACGCTTAACTCGCAGTACATCAAATACGAGGAAGGTCGATTGCTGCGGGATAATGCCCTCATCCTCGAGCGGTGGGTGAGGTGGTTTCACAGACTGCTTGACACCAAGAGTCGCCGACCCTTGACCTGAGCATTATGGACGTGTGGCCCCCGTGCAGACCACTGGAGGATGTCCCGTCTAGGTACGAAGTAGAGGAGGCGATCCGTGCGTTGGCGAACCGAAAGTCGGTAGGGCCCGATGGTCTCCCGGCCGAGCTGTTTGAGGTTCAACACTGTCGGAAAGTTCCACGAAATCATCGTCGCTGTGTGGAGGGGAAGTAGCGTGCCGCAACAATGGAAAGATGCAACGATTAAGGTGCTTCACAAGAAGAAAGATCGGGCTGAGTCTGGCAACTATCGTGGCATCTTCCTCGTGGCTCACGCCGGCAAAGTACTTATCAAAGTCATCGCGGGTCGCCTGAGTGCCTATTGCGAACGCGAGAACATTCTGCCGGAGGAACAGTGTGGGTTTAGACCCTAACGCTTGACGGTTGACATGATGTTCGTAGTACGACGACTGCAGGAACTGGCGCGGAAGAAGGACACCCCCTTGTACTTGTGCTTTATTTATCAACCTCAGAAAAACGTATAACTCCGTCGACAGAACCCTTCTGTGGGATGTCCTTGCTCGTTTTGGCGTGCCACCGACAATGCTCGCCGTCATCCGCCAATTCCACGACGGCATGCAATCATGCGTACGGCTGGATGATGGAGAGTGCTCGGATGAGTTCCACGTGGGGCAAGGTCTCAGGCAAGGATGCGTGCTCGCGCCACTGCTGTTCAACATGCTTTTCACGGCGGTACTGCGTGTGACCGAGTAACGCTTCCTCGCCGATGCAGCCATCAAGGCCAACATGGTGAGCTCCACAACGAATAGAGAAATGCGATAAAAAGAGCGCTTCACGCACAGGCAAAGTCGACGGGCGGAGGGGGAAGGGGGGGGGGGGGGGGAGGGTGCAGAGATTGTGGGGTATGCTGTACGCGGACGATTCGGGCATCGTATCGCGATCATCAGAAGGGCTGGAGAGGATGACGGCGGTGATCGTGACTGCGTGCTCGGCGTTCGGGCTTGGGGTCTCCGAGGCGAAAACAGAGATTATGTGCCTGGAAACCAAAGGGGTGGGGAAGGTGTCGTTCACAACCAAAATGCAGCCGGCCAGGTATACAAGCAAACAATCGAGCTTGTGTACTTGGGCGGGGCTATCACCGCGCAGACAGATACCTTAGCATTGAAATAACGCGGCGTCTTCAGAGGGCCTGATGGTGCTTCCAGATGTACAAGATGGATGTTCGATATAGCTTGTCTCAACGAACAAAGTAGGAACAACGATGGTCACGAAGGATCGTCCGACGGGGTATTGTCGGATTACCCGACGGTGCATTGCGGAATATTATAGCATGGGAAGGACACGTGGAATAGTCCCGAAGGTCCTTGTAGACTGTTCCTGGACCCAATCTAGGAACACGTGGAAATATGAGAATGTAGCACCTGTAGTATTTGGGAATTTGGGGCGTTGAGAATATTGCCTGGTGTGGAGCGAGATGGCTTCGCCCACTCGCCTCACTCCATCTCTTTCCCTCTTATCAGCATCCGGGACCAGCTAATAAAGACATCTATATACCATCTTCTTCACACTGTGTGTTGCAGTGAAGCTCGCGCCCTGAGACTGGGCTGCTGGGAGCACATTATTCTTCGCATGACCGATTTAATCCAACACGTTAACGTGCTTTACGTTTGAATCGGAACAATGCCTGGAAGTGAGCATGACCAAGAGGAGGCCGGCTCACAAGAAGAAATGATGGTCTTGCTGAGATCATTGGTATCCCGACAAGATCGACTGGAAGAGCGGATGGCCAGCGACCGGGGCCGTGGAGAGGCCCAGTCCAACCCTGGCAGGGAACGCCAAGATGGAGTCGTAACCGGTGGGAACTTGCAAGCCCCTGGTGGTGGTGTACACGTAGACGAGATTAGGTATGACGAATCCGTTGAGAGTTCAGGTGTAAATGTAGGCCCTCGTGAATTCAGTAGTATAAAGCAGGCAGTCCCCAAATTCAGCGGTAAACCTGAGGAATTCCCCGTATGGAGTAAGCGGTTCGAAGCGTTCGTATCGATGAGTGGGTGTTTGGGTTCTATGCTTACAGACATAGAGGTAGCTGTAGGTGACACAACCAAAGACACGCAATACTTTAATTCGCAAGGTTTGAGCCGTCCACACATCAAGAATGCGCGGGTTGCATGGATATGTCTGACTGAGAGCATGACTGATACTGACCTATTAGACAGAGTGTTTGCCAGGCAATCGCCAAGCGGTGCTTGGAGAATGCTTCGGGATTGGTTTCTTCCGAAATCAGTTGCCACACAGGTCAAATGGTCGGACGCGTTTGATGCAGTGAAAATGGAGAAGGGTGAGGAGCCCATGAAATTCTTCAGTCGCGTAGACAAGATTGTTGGTACTCTTGCTTCGCTTGGTGTGCCGAAATCAGAAGGAGAGGTGAACCGCAAACTGGTACGAGTTCTTACAGCTGACTACGAGATAGAACAACGCACGCTCTTGTACCGCGATGAAATCACCCGAGCTGAAATAGAGAGCATTGTCAGGCAGAGGCACCTGAGACTTCCCGTGTCAAAAGGAAAGAACGTGGGTCAGGCACTGTTTTCGAATGGTGCTGCCCGAGGTGGCCGCGGAGGTGGGCGTGGAGGTAGCCGTGGAGGTGGTCGCGGATCCAACCGTAACAATGTTAGGTCGCGAAACAAGGAATCAGCGAATGCTGATGCTAGCCAGGGTAGCGAAGGTAGAGGCAGCCCCCCCACCCCCAAGCAGACCATCCCCCAATCAGAGTATGATAAGGTGAAGGGTAAGTGTATCCGTTGCTTGGAACCCGGACACATGTGGTACCAGTGCAAGGCTCGTGTCACCCCGGCTTCGGAGAGGACGTCTGGCGAAGGTGCACAGGAACAGAACAACAGTGGTGAGACTGTGTGCTGTCTTGCGAATGCTATGTTTAGCCGTAGTGATGACTCGTGTACTGAGGAACGTAGTGAGAGCATAACAGAGAGCTTAGCTGAGAAATGGATAGCAGACAGTGGTGCTTCATTTCACATGACTCATTCGGCTGACCTGTTGAGTGACGTACGACTGTGCGACGACAAGGTTAGGATCGGTGACAACCACCTGATCGACGTCGTGGGGTATGGCACGCTGACTGTAGTCTTCCCCGGAGATCTAACTGTTAAACTGTTAGATGTGGCATACATGCCGGACTTGGCGTTCAACTTGTTTTCGCTAATGGCCGCGCATAAGCAGGGAGTAGGATTCATGACCGAGGATGAGGGCTTGTGCATTTCTCTTTTCGATGGACGGTTGAGGTTCGAGGGTGATGGATCTAGTTACTCCAACTTCGCTTGCAGGATAGAGCCAGACAACGGCTATGTGCCGTTTCCCCTATTGACACCCGACCCCGCTGAGAACCGAGGGGAGACTGGTTGCGATTTTCCCCTGGCGTTTCCCGTGCTTGCCCCCGGTAGCGCTGCTTCTGCTGAGACTGCTGTAGATATCAACATCTTCCACTGCGTGCATGGCCACTCTAACGAACTACTGCTGAGAGAGACCGCAAAGGCACTTGGTGTAGAACTGTTAGGAACGCTAAGACCCTGTACTGGCTGTTCTATGGCGAAAGGTTACCGCAAACCAATCCCCAGCAGTACTAAGTCGCGCGCGCCAGAGAAGTTGGGACGGGTCTTTGTTGATCTAAGTGGCCCTAAGAGAACCCCTTCTCTGTTGGGTAAGAGGTATGTCATGCTAGTGAAGGATGACTTCTCTCGCTACGCCTGGGTATATTTTCTGAAGCACAAATCGGATGCAGCAGACGCGTTTAGGAAGTTTTTGGCTGATGTGCGCGCCGACGGTGTCCCCTCGAAGGTTGAGATAGTAAGGTCTGACAACGGTGGGGAATTCTTTGGTGGGGAGTTTGGAGAGGTGTGCAAACAGTTTTGCATCAAGCAGGAATTCACCAACGCGGACAGCCCAAAGCAGAACGGTGTTGTCGAGAGAGCGCTAGGCATCATTCAGAACGCAGCGCTTGCTGCGTGCATCCAAGCCCCTATCATTTTCCCGCTCGTTCAACTACCGCCGACTGAATCCCTGTGGGCGGAAGCGGTGCACTGGTCTTGTGACGCCTTGAACCACACCGCAACCACTGCCAACCCCGGCAACAAGTCTCCGCATGAGATGTGGCATGGAGCTGCCGCACCTGCCTCGCCACACCCGTTCCTTCGCCCAGCGTACTGCCGCTGGAACCGCCCGTCCAAGTCGTCACCCCGGGCCGAGAGCTGCTTTTACCTCGGGCCGGGCATCGACCACCCAAGTGACTCTCTGCGGATGCTCACGCGGGGGAACAGGGTGGTGGAGACTCGAGATGTGACCTGGGAGGCAACGCTTGATGTGGGAGCGGTACTATCCCAGCTGCCGGAGGTACCGGAACAGGGAGGGACGCAGGAGCTAGAAGATGCGCCAGAGCTGGGAGGGACGGAGGACTTTGTCTCCGCCCCGACGACTCCACTGCCGGTTTTGGGGAGGGGAATTCCTCACCAACTCCGTGCGGTGTCCCCGATGACGCCAGCGGTGTCTCCGATACCGCAAGCTGGCGACGAGTTTCGCGCCGAAGATGTGGAGCCGAACGATACATCAGCGGTCAGCAGCGAATTATCTGACAGCGACTCTTCGTCTCAGGATGGAAGCGACGCGTCGGCCTCTGACGATGAAGCTCCAACCCCCACGGCGGTCCGGACTGCTGCACGCCAACTTGGAGCGCACATGTCAGGACCGGGCGATGGTGAAGAGATTCGGGAGGGACGTACGAGAGCGCAGACCAGGGCGCTCAATCGGGAAGCGGCAGCAGGACTGATTAGTGCGATCGGGCCCTGTGAAGGAGGCCGTGTGTTCCAGGCGCTACTGGCGGCGAATGAAGCGGAGTGTGAGAAGACGAAGTTGCCGGATTGCCTTGTCAAAGAGGCTGAACCGGAACCAACGTCATACACCGCAGCTCGTAAGTCGAAGCATTCGGACGTTTGGATGGACGCGATGAGATCGGAGTTTGATGGACTCGAAGCTGCTGGAACGTTTGTGGAGGTTCCTGAACTTCCCGCCAGTAACAATATCGTAGAGTCAAAGTGGCTCTTGAAGTGGAAGAGCGACGCGCACGGCATGATTGATAGAGCTAAGGCACGGTTGGTAGCTAAGGGCTATAGTCAGGTAGAGGGAGTTGACTACTTCGAGACTTTTGCCCCCACTGCCTCGACCACGTCTAACAGACTCATTGCAGCAATGGCGTGCAAGCTTGATTGGGACTTGAGACACTTGGACGTTGACCAGGCCTTTATTCAGGCAGAGTTGGATACCGAGATTTTCTTGAGACTTCCTCGCGGTTGTGGCGAGATGTCCGGTAAGGTAGTCCTACTCAACAAAGCCCTTTACGGGCTGAAGCAGAGTGGCCGCTCATGGTACAAGCTACTGTCGTCAACCCTAGTAGAGTGTGGGTTTGAGCAGTGCTTGGTAGACCCGTGCGTGTTTCGACTAATGTTGAATGACGCGGTTGTGGCGATGCTGGTGGTCCACGTGGACGACATCAAGATCGCAGCGACCAAGGGAGTGACGGATTCGGTAGTAGCTGATCTCAATAAGAGATTCCCTACAAAACATCTGGGCGAGGTTACGTGGTACATGGGTAGCGAGTACAGGAGGGATCGTGAGAAGGGAACCTTGGAGATTTCACAGACTCAGTTCATCCGAAACGTTGTCGACCGTTTCGGTATCACTAAGACCAGCCCCATCCCCGCTTCACCGTCGTTGGACCTCAGGTACGTGAGTGATGAGGAACCTGTGGTGGACGCGAATTTCCGTGAAATTGTGGGGAGTTTGATGTGGATTGCGAACCAGACGAGACCTGACATCTCAAACGCAGTGCGAGCGATTGCGCGGTTCTCGCACGATCCTAAGGAAGTACACGTGAAGGCTGCTAGGAAGGTTCTCGAGTACTTGAGCGCTACAGCCCACTTGGGCTTGACTTTCAGGAAAGAGAGTAAGTTGGGGGATGTACAGTTGGAATACGACCTAGAGACGTACGTAGACGCAGACTACGCCCACAAGGCCGAGGACAGGCGTTCGGTATCTGGTGTAGTTGTTTGCTGCGGAGGAACGCTCGTATCTTGGTTTTCTAGGACGCAGAAATGCGTTACGCTCTCCACCACTGAGGCCGAGTACGTAGCGATGGCCGACGGGGTGAAGGAGGCCCTGTACGTGCGAGGAGTCTTGGTTTTCTTGATGCCTAGTCTTGGATCGCCGAGCATTGGAGTGTTTGAAGACAACAAAGGGGCGATTGACTTGGCCAAAAACCCACTGAGTTCGTCAAACAGCAAGCACATCGATGTGAGGTACCACTTCCTGCGCGAGTTGGTGGGAAAAGGAGATTTATGCGTCAAGTACTTAAGGACGGAGGATCAACATGCGGACATTCTCACCAAGGCGATTGCTCGGGAGAGTTTTGAGAAACACCGTGACTTTTTGTTGGGGATATAAGTTTTCCGTCGTAAATTGCTTTTGGGAGTTGCCAGTGTTGTTGGAGGCTTGTTAGTTGATCCAGCGCCAGGGAGGGTGTTCGATATAGCTTGTCTCAACGAACAAAGTAGGAACAACGATGGTCACGAAGGATCGTCCGACGGGGTATTGTCGGATTACCCGACGGTGCATTGCGGAATATTATAGCATGGGAAGGACACGTGGAATAGTCCCGAAGGTCCTTGTAGACTGTTCCTGGAACCAATCTAGGAACACGTGGAAATATGAGAATGTAGCACCTGTAGTATTTGGGAATTTGGGGCGTTGAGAATATTGCCTGGTGTGGAGCGAGATGGCTTCGCCCACTCGCCTCACTCCATCTCTTTCCCTCTTATCAGCATCCGGGACCAGCTAATAAAGACATCTATATACCATCTTCTTCACACTGTGTGTTGCAGTGAAGCTCGCGCCCTGAGACTGGGCTGCTGGGAGCACATTATTCTTCGCATAACCGATTTAATCCAACAATGGAAATCTTTGATCGCCCGAGTGTGCGCTTACGGTTGAAGGTGCGGTTGCTGAAAGTTGAGATGGTCGAGACACTGCTGTACGGCTGCATGACGTGGAGCCCGAACAATCCTGACTATGACAGGCTGCTACGGGTTCACCACTCCATGCTTCTCCGATGCCTCAGATTGGTGGAAACGGAAGCGCGACGACCACGCCCTATTGTACGCCGACGCGATTGCCAAGACAGCTTCCGAGAGCATAGAGGCCATAGTGCGCAAACGGAGGATATTGTTTGCGGCATTCGTAGCACGTATGGGGGAGGAGCGTCTGCCACAGAGGGTGATGTTTGGGGAGATTGTTGGGGGTAAGGGCTAATCAGGGGGGCAAGAGAAGGACTGGGTGGATCATCTGAAGGAGGATATGTCGGTCTTTGGAATGAAATTCGAAGGGTGGCGAAAGGCTGCTCAGAAGGCCGGCAGATGGTTTCATCGAGTAGAGGAGGGAGCCGAGTTATTCATGCAGAATTGACATGAAACGGAGAGACGCAAAGCTGCAGAGCGACGCGCAATGGCTGAGGCAGCGCCATCCACCGTCGGCATCTCTAAGCGGCTGGGGGGAGGCGGGGAGGGGGAGGAGGAGGGGGGGAGGGGGGGAGGGGGGAGGTCGGGAGGGGGAGGGGGAGAGGGGGAGGGAGGAATGGGGTGGGGGGGAGAAGGGGGGGCGTCATGCCCAAGAGACTGAAGTCTGGGTCTGGCCGTTATCGCCTTGAAAATTGTGGGCCTTCCAATGGCCGTCACAAGATAGCGTAAGACCGACCTGACTTCTTCGCCATGTTGCGTTTTCTCCCCAGTGCCATTGATGATGCCGTTGATACCCTCTATGAGCCCAATGCCGTCTGTAGTCAGTTCCTACGGTCTGCTAGTATGACATTTTTTTTCTCTTTTTCTTTCCTTGCTTCCTCTTCTTGTCTTGTATTTTCTTGCTTCTCTTGTCTTTTCTCTTCTTTCTTCTCCTTTTTTGTTATTACGCTTCCTTGTTCTTTCTTTTCCTTTGTCTCCTGCTCTTTTCTTTGTTTCTTTTTTCCATTTGACTTGCGTCTGTCGTTGGTATGTGCAGTGATAGGTACTACGTGTAGTATATACGTGGTAGTCTTTCATGGGTGGCAAGCGGTATAGATAGTCGGTTTTTCCAGGCGCGAGTAGTGAGATGTATGCACCAGTATGGACCTGGCACATCGTAGGCTGAGTCGCGATTTCACTTTATTTCATACGTTTCTGGTGGAGGTATGAATTGCGTCAGCTGTGGTACATATGCGTGTACGCTCTGTGGTTTGTGTTTTTTCCCTTGAGTATTCCTCGGCTCTAGAGTGACTTGGAGCCTGTCCTGTGACCACGAACTTAATTATGCAAGTTAACGCGAGAACACTAAACCAACACTAAACCAACAGGTGAAGCTGGAAAAAAACCAAAAAAAAAGTCGAGGAGGTAAAAATATGACCGTTTGAGTGAAACGCCAACACTAGAAATCGACCGAAATATACGTCCAAAACGTTTTTTCTTTTTTGTTGCGACTTGAACGCCTAGACAAAATTTTAAATGCGCTTCGAATCACGTGGCAAACGTTCAGGTCAAAATTCGTAAAAATGCGTTGCGCATAAAACCAGATTTTGTGTCTCGCATAATAGTACCTTTAATTTGTATTGGGATCTTCTGCGCGCCATATCCCTTAACGGAACGAATTAAGCGATGAAACCGGTATGAGACGGGTATCAATCGTTTCCCCATGCCTCAAGGAACACTCACACCGAGTTTCAGCGGCATAGCAGTACAACGCTTTCGGGCGTCCGTACACACTTTATTAAAAAATATCGATACCATATCTTCGGGAGTGACGGGATTTATAATTCAGTTTATTTGTAATTTCTCGACGAAAAAAAACTCGATATTGAAAAAAAATCCAACGCCAACAAACGCGGTACAGACCCACACGCACAGCTGCAAAATCTGGCGTCGGAAGTACTTCCAAACGATTGCAAAAACGGCAATTTATTATCAAGTGAAAATGAGTTTTTAAGGCTGGTCCAGCTCGTACAGCAGTAGTACATAATGCCCGTAGATAGTGCAACGACCCACAAGTTGGCTTGGCTATGGCCTACTATCTGATGGCAGACCGGAATCTTTACATTTGGCTACTGGTGCAGTCTTCCAAGTACGTATCAGCTACAATACATGCCGGCAAGTGTGCCGCGGGTGACGAAAGACTATTTCCACAACAGCGCTATGATGACACTGCTGTACAAACGGGGCCGAGTGATACATGCAGACATGCACCGTTCTTGTACGGACCTTACCAAGATATATCACGAAAACACAACCAGTGGTGGCGAATACACAGGCGCACGCCCCCGGTCGCGGAAAAGAGGACAACAGCGCTACTTCGTGTGAGCAGAGCCGAGGGGCGAAGGCATACCTACGTCATTCTTAAACATATGCTACAGAAACATGAAAATGATCCAACAGCCAATCAATGGTCAACGCCCATGAGCACGGCGCCGGTGCCGTAAGGCCGTGTCACGACAGCTCTACCGTAAGAAGAGGTCCGGGTGTCTAATGCAGACCTACGCCGCTTTTATAAAAATAGACAGACGTGGCAAAAAACAATCACGGTGGGGGCAGGCGTACACACGCGAGCGGAAAGGAACTGAGATCGAACGCGCGTAATCCCCTACAGAACAAGGCATTCAGTGCCTTCCACGACGTTGGCTTCTCAATTCATCCCGCAAAGGGCTCTTGGCGTTTCGTGGTCGTCTACAATCAAGTTTTGTTTACAAGAATCTTCCTTCGTATCACCCGGGTGCCGTGTTTACATAGCGCATCTCGCTGCTCGTCGACGTTCGTCACATTTTTTCCAGCTCGTGCCCACATGCTTCTGCGGCCGGAAAATGTGGTTTCAAGGGGGTTCGAACCTTCGAACTTCGGACATCATACGAGTGCATACCAGGTTAGACAATGCCCAACCCATACACCGAAATCACACACATCTACTTTCCAGCTTCTGGACCAGCCGTGGTCACAGGTGTCGTCCCTTTTTCACCCCCGGTTCTTGCCTTCAATGCTTGCCTTCAATGCTCATCGCGCATACGGTTCCGCAAGTCAATTTGTGCACGAGAAGAAATTCCCAACGAATTTATTCGAGTATGCACTCGGCGGGGCTCGAACTCACGAAACTGACCCATGCCAGGCTCGAGGATAACCTGATACGCCACCGGGGCGACCGGCAGCATATACCATGTCGTGAAGCACGGAATCCAGCTATTGAAACATGTACCTTGGTACAGCCTATGTGGTAGGCCAGGTGCCCATGACCTTGTTCAACAACGCATGGCGGAGTTGAAACTGTCACAAAAGCCTGGGCGGCATGTTAACTGAGCCTCATCGCGGCCGTCGTCGCAGTCGCTATGGCCGCCCACATCGTGAACCAGGACGGCCATTCCACCGGAGTTACCCAGCGATGACGTCCCAATCTGTTTTGGTCTTAACAGGTGTTGTCGGTGAGGTAGTCCACTTCATCTTCAAGGTTGGACAGAATGTTGCCGCTGTATGTGCAACCGTCAGAAGAGGAAAGTGACAGGAGGGGAGCGGCGCGAGATACACGAGGCAAAACAATCAAGGGCTGATCGTTTTCGCTTCTTCAACAGAGTAGTATCCCCCCCTCGAAGGTGGAAAGGTATTCCCTCGAAGGGCCAACACACTTGACAACTGTGCCTTGAACAAGGACACATGCTACGGTAGAGATGCAACATTTCTGTAGGAGTCTCTTAACCCTTTGACAAGGTCTATTGAGCTCCAGTCTATAGACTAACCCGCTCAGAAAAATGTGTCGAGGAAAAAAAAAGAAAGCGTAGCCCGACCGAAATTATCATGTGCGTCCAGGAATAAAAACCGGAATAACAAGCTAAGAAAGTAGGTAAGAAGAGTGTCCAGCGATCTAGTCTATTGGGTGAAGGAGTACCGAAATTTATAAGTTACTTTCGCGAAAAGATGTTAACCTTTAGCATAGCAGACGTATAAGCCTGCCTAAATTCAAGGTATTGGCTGAGCGGCAGTATCCCCACACTAATGCACAATCTTCGTCTCAATTCCGCATTAGACGCGTGCTACGACAGATAGCACGGTTCGTCTCAAGTGGTTTCTGACAGACGTGGCTCCCAAACCCTAAATCGTCGGAATTAGGTGGTTTTCGTTAACGATTCTCGTTGTATTACGTACGATTTTTCTTCCGTTAGTAGTTTTATGTTTCTTCAAAAACAGTTTTTGGGGGACCTATTAAGCTTAAGTTTAAAACCTCAGAAAAAACGTGGCAGACCTCTATTGTAGCACGCCTCGTGTATGCCCGTGCATGCCGAAACCAATAGGAACACGCCACAATATATACGGTAATGTACGAGACACTCAACGACGGTAATGTACGAGACACTCAACGACGGCAATGCACGATACACTCGACGTTTCCTGCAGCTTGGTCACTGTTATTACCATATGAACTGTACTGCACGAGACAATCAAACGTTTCCTGTAAGCTCGGGTCACTGCTGTTACTCGTGTCCCCGTGTTCACGTCCCTCCCAGATTGGGTGGACATTACCGTCCATGAATAGGACGCCGGACGTACCGTGCGCCGGTGCAACGCTAAGACGCTCTGTTTGGCTTGTTTGGACCGAGATCTTCACACGTTGTTGCAGTTTTTCAGCGTCGCTCCGACCCCATTTCACTTTCAGATGAGTGCTACGTTGGGGGATATAACACCTGGTCCTCAAGTTGTTTAGGGCGTCCGACTTGGGAGAGCTGCACACCACACCTAATGGCCGACTTGGAGCGAAACAAATGTAAGCTTGGGTCCTGTTTCATGACTCAAGGTACGTCCGGGATGTATCACCCGAACAACGTCGAAACTCCACATCCGACTTAAAAGCTTTCATATATTGGGTACAGCTCCTTTGAGGATCCCCGCCTACGAGGAAAATGCTGGAGGAAACACGTGCTACACCTACGGTGGCAAGCGTCCCCACTCCATATCACACTCAACTGCATATATGTATGCCATGATGATTCATAGCGCATAATATGGTGTACTCACGCGGGGTTGTATTGACACACGAGGTAAACGTACGGGACCGACGCCAAGTCGCAAGTCGACACCGCACAGCCCAGCTCTGTCGTCGACTTCCACAGGATCTGGGTCGCATGCCCCTCGTACTCGGCTACAGTTTCGTACTCAATTTCTTCTTCATCTGTGAATTTGTAGAGAGAGTTCGCGTATGCACACGGTCCCGGAAGGTGGAGGCAGGAGCGACGTGGTGGGGTCGGGTTTGAAACACGTGCATCAGCTTTTTTGGTTCCTTCTCGCTTCATTAGGTCATGGCGAGCGAAAAACCCAATCGGCTGCGCAGCTCAGAGCTTGTTTTGCGCGTAACAAAAAATAAACGAAAGAAACCACGTGGCGTAGACTATTTTGACGTCTACAACTTAGGTAAGCCGCAACATTTGTTCTCTAGTGGAAAGCAACAAAAAACTTACATAGGGCTTCCATAGCCCTCTCCGGAGTGTAGCAGGTTGTCGAGCCCCAGCACAGGTACAGGTTCTCGCCATAGCCGTTACGGTCTTGGCTGTCGCTGTGGTAAAAATTTCCACAGTCATTCGACAGGACGGTAGCGTGCGCCTATATTCCAACGAGACGAAGAACGTAGCAGGAGGCACATTCAGGACCAATGGATCGAGGATTCGCACTGATCCATAAACGTATTGCTACGTCGACGACGCGTCAACTACGAGGCGTACTATTGTAACACCCAATGTACCGCTACGAATGCACTAGCACTAGCATCGAGGGGGCGTATGCACGGAACCACTCCCAAGTATACCCCGCCTGGATAGAGGATTGACAACCCAGAGAAAACGGTACTACTATCTGTACAGCCATTGCAGTGGTGTATTGTTGCTCGAGACGCGTGCTGCGGAGGAACACGAGTTGCGCTATCCGGCTCCTCCTCCCTTGATATGCTTTCTACCTCACCCAAAAACCCGATCTGGAGGACGAATATTAAAGCGCTGCCCGATGACAAAAAAACATGGGCCTACGTATTTAGCGAAATATTTTGCGAGAAAAGAACGCAATTCCAACGATTGTATTGAACTTAAACGGTTAACCAACTCCGTCATACCTCCATCCTATTCCGATTCCTCACCACCTCGGACCAACGTACGGGTATTGCGCGCGCAAGTCTGTATGGTATGCTGTGAAACAGGAACATGGCAGCGTCCTTACCGTGGCGGAGGAGGCCACCTCGTCGCTGTACGTGAGAGGGTCTGCGTTGTGTAGGCACCTATTCAAGCGGAACCGAACGCGAAGAGGTTAGGGTCATGTTTGTGTGATGCTACATGTGTACAAGCTCTCAGCATACACCAGCACGACCGTTGGTCGTCGTTCATCAGCCCTGACTACACAACTCTAGGTACCGTAGGATGAGCCCGTCTCGCTCGGCAACAAAACTAGACATGTTCTCACCTCCGTCAAACGGTAATACACGTCGGTACGATGTCTGAATGGCTGCGGGCTCACCTGGCTTCGTTGTGCAGCTCGAGCAAGAGCTCCATATCATTGCCAATTTCCGTGGTCGGCTCAGCTGTCGGCTCAGCGGTCGGCTCAGCGGTCGGCTCAGCCGTTGGCTCAGCGGTCGGCTCGGAGGTCGGCTCAACTGTCGGGTCAGCTGCCGGCTCAGGTTTCATCACTGGTTCAGGGGTCGGCGATGGTGCATCAGTGGAGTAATCTCTGCCATTACCACCACGCCTCCCGCGCCGGCGTCTACCACCCCGGCGCAAAAGGCGCTGTCAATGTATGCGCGACATGGACACGGGCATAGACGGAAAATAAATACAGTTAGACGGGAGGGACAGTCATCTTGATGAAAGGCAAAGTTGACGCACCGGAAAGCGACGCCGACAATTGATTCTAGGACAAGGTTTGGGGTTACACGACCTTTTCCGAATAGAGTTTGCAGACGTCCTGCGCTAAAGGGTGTAATGTAGGCGAGGCCAAGGAAACTCAAGAGCGGCTAAATAAATGCCAAGTCGACCAGACAAACATACGTCGCGGAACCAACCGTAGGCGGCACTAAACATGTACCAATACATGCGTGTAACGTACGCCTGTTGCTGTGTGTTTACCCATGGGGGGGGCTTCTTCTGGGCTGGAGAGGGTTTGCTCCCGCACTAGGGGCTGTGGTGACGCCGAACTGTCGCCGAACTAAATTATAATTTCCATCCTTGCGCACTTCCTGACGGTTTTCTCCAATGCCAAGGATAAAAAGTGTGTAGACTCGAGCTTGATTTTATCAGGGAAGAATGTCACGACGCATGTGCATGCAACGGTACAGATGCCTCACTCGAGTGTCTCAATGCGTACATACTAAATCGTGCACAAGTCCCACCTTAAAAAAACAAGAAGGCGGGAGTCTGTGAGACTCGAACCCACGGTTCCTAATTGATGCGCTGTCACCCTGAAAAATTTACATGTAAAAGTCACACCCTACAAGAAAAAAAAAAAACGCGAGCCTGTGAGAGTCGAACCCACGGGTCAACCCAAAAACAGAAAACGCTGGAGAGAAATAAAGTCCAGCCCGGACGAACAATTCGGCGGCCTAAGCATACCACAAATAATATTCCCAACCAAGAATGGCATTCAGACGATATTGAGCTAAGGAGCTCCTTCATTCTTCGCTAACAAAAATAGCTACGTGAAAATTCTCCCCTTATGCTAGCAGACCAAAGCTGTGGCACGGTAGGGGGGGGGGGTGCCTCTTTTTTTTCAGACTGACTGGATTTGAGCCTTTCACACGAGTGACTATATTGCACTAGCGAAAAAGCACTTTTTTTGCGATTTGCTTGGAAGCAGCGGAGCTAACCATTCCATCGCGGATTCGTGTCGAAATGTTGAAGCAGCTACAAAGCTAGAACAGCACGAAAGCTCAAGAAGGCCAAGGAACACGGGGGTCACTCGCGCGAGTGACCGCAAGCCACTGCCAAACAATGCCCTGATAATGGTGTTGTAAAAATAACACGACCCCCCAAGTGTAGCTGTGCAAAGCTCGTTCCTGATTTAACGTTGAGCCACGCGGTGGTTGGAGTGCGCATGGGCAGATTTTTGGGGGAGATACTATATCACCACAGCGCCAACTTTAAGAGGGCCCCCAGAACCTCGTTGGGTTTCGCGTGCGGGTTCGATGTATCACACCTACCGTAGCGACGGATGGTGCGAGCACACACTCTTCGGGGGGGTGTACAAGAAGACGATGAGTCTCAGGTTTCCGTGGCTCGACCTCACAAAACGGCAGGATTCACGGCTTCACCTCTCTCGGGTTAAACGTACCAGCTGTATTAAACCAGTCTAGCGAACTCCTTAAAGAACAACTGCCGGGCCAGGCAGTACTTTGTGCAAACGAGGTCTTTGACAAGCAAATATTTGAACAGGATGCGTCTGGAAGGCGACTCTAAACACACATCTGCTGCTGCTCGAGCTTGCAAGCGAAAGCGCGTGCTCACATGCTGGGCTTCCTCTAGAGCGATGCCCGGGACCTTGGAACTCATATGACCCTCAGTGCGAGGTTGCGCTGCCACTAACCCGAGTGGGACCATAGCGAAGAAAAGCATCGAACTCACGGCATTCCGCATCTATTTTTCGTTCAGAGACAATCAAGCGACAGGGGGGGCGCGGGACAGGCGGGGTGCGGGACGCGCGTCAGCGAAAGAGCATTCAGAGCTGACTACTCTGCTGTACTGCTGTGTCAAACCTTTTGGGGGCGGGGGGTGTATGATATGGTGACCAGAAAAGCGCGAACGGCGATCATACCCGAGAGGCTTGGAAGAGCGTGGAACAATATGCTGGAGGAGGGGTAGCCTCATTTTCACCACGTACTGGTGTTAAGCCAATCGCGCACGTGGCTCATGTGTTCTCCACACATCAACCGGATTCGAACCTATTATGTTTTTGAGCGAAATTGAGCGAAATAAGCACTTCGTTTTATTGCGGTTGGGGTGAACCGTGAAACCGACAAGCACGTGCGTGCCGAGTGGCTCTGAGGGGCTGATGAACGAGGGAGTAAAAAGAGCAACCCCCCTACCGTCCATTATACCTCTCATTTCACAAGCAAAGGGGGCCAGAGCGCCTGCACCAATAAGGAGACCTATGCACTCCATCCTATATATTATCCTCGCAATACTCTCGCGCTCTCTTCCAGTAGTAACTCAGATCCGGGGTCACAGAGCGGGCCCTCCTCCCCCCTCCCCACTATTCGGTACGTGCCTTCGCTTTTGTCGCGACAAGAAAAATCAGCATATTTAGAAAATTCAGCATTTTCTTCCCTCGCCGACTCGCGTCTAATTGTTGTGCCTACCCACGCTGCTAGGCGTTCTCAGCTGTCGATCCTTCTTTTCTTTTTCAAAATATATATATATATTTTTTCGCATTTTTTTTTGCAAATATATTCGAAATCTCACCACGGGGGGAATCGATTTCAATCAAGGACCAACACACTGCTAACTAGTTAGTACTGATAGTATTCGAGGGTAACCGCTGGACGGCCGGGGCGACCTGCTGATGCTGGATGATATCATATACACCTTGTTTTTACTGAGGGTACTGGTATGTACTACATATACGACTGTTGTTGTAGTGCTGCTCTATTCCGGGTACGTAGGTACGGTCGGCCGCGTCACATGAGACCACTTTAAAGGCAGTCGTACGCTGTACGACAGCAGAATTAATAACACGTGAAGCCGGTTACAGTTAGCATATTCAATGATTTGAATTGCTGCGTTCACATCTTCACCGCAAATCAAACACAAGTGACAGAAATTTCAATGCCAAGCGTGTACGGGAACGCCACAGCTGTCCACAACCCGGGAACAAGATGCCAGACGGTACATACGTATGCATTTTTTTATCCTCTGCGGTGGATGGGGGGAAAATAAAACATAAGATCACACCACACTTCCACGCATTTTCATACACGTCGTGTGTCAATGTCATGCAATTTCGCAATCCAGCGTTAGCTGGCGTGTCCTTCAGTTCCCGTGAATGGCGATAGCGCGAGCTGTCCCTACCGGCGGCGGTGTGTGTGTGTGTGTGTTCTTCACATTAAACCGTTCTTCTACTCGTCGACATCCAGCACACCCAGTGTCCGTACTGATTCTTCACCCTAGAAAGATCAGCTCTGTGGTCACAAGCCACGACACAGAGATAATGCATCGTAATGCATTCGACAACGCAATGTCATGCCCTAGTACTGGGTACGACAGGCACAACATAGGGACAGCTCGCAAGATATACTCTTGATTGTATTAAATATATTGTGTGAGCAACAACTCTTGAAACCTGCTCGGATCGAAAACGCGCCGGAAAAGAAGTGTGTTGCGTCTGGCCAATCAGCGTCAGCTCGTAAGTTGCTTGCGGAATACAAAGCACATCTGTTTTCGCAAAAAACATGTACTAACGAAGTTTAAAACCGACGACCGGCACGACAACCCAAGACCAGCAGCCCAACACGAAACGAAATCGGGCCAAACAGCCGTGGTGGTTTCAATCTGCTTTTTTTATAAAATTACTTCAAGGAAGGACGTCAGCTAGCTGTGAGTTCGACGAATTAAGGGTCGATACTCATCATGTTCGCAAACTGATGTTGTTGGTACAGTACTTACTTGTAATATACCATGTGGGTTAGTTTTTTCGCTTTATGGGAACGGTCCTGACTATATAATACCTTCCCTTCACAGCTGTCAGATTTTGTCCCCCTCAGAAACGGGTTTTATAGTTTCCGCGCACAGACTGACTAAAATCATCCTGTTGACCCTGATAGCTACACTCACTGTAGTTGTAAGGGGAGTCGCCGACCTATATCCTTAATGAGGACACACAACTCGTAATACGCGCGATCGGAGTATCACACACAGCTTGCAAAGATGAGTTTCGACGAAATCTTCGATCTCACAGCTGGAGTGAATTTTCATTTTTTATAATAATACCTGGTACACATTTATTTTGTTTTTCTTTACTATGTATGATTGCTGGTGTTGGTATTTTCCTTTATCTAGGTGGGGAATTTTCAACTAGATCCAACATCATACCAGGTGTCTATTTTATACAACATGTTTTTACTGGTATATGATTTAAAAATATTTTACTCTGTAGTCTGTGGTTTCCACTATGTATAGTCTACTGCTTTGTACTTCTTGTGCGTTGAGTTGGCCTTGTGTTGCATGGAGTTCCCCGGTAACCGTTTTTACTAATTTAAGAACTCTCGCAAAAAAGTGCCTAGTATTATTTTTGGTGGGCGTTGCAAGTTGTTCTTAAGTACTACTATGAAGTTCGTCGATAGCTTTCTTTTCCGTTTTTTCGTGGGTTGCGTTGGCCTTGGGTTTTGTGACGTTCCTCGGTTTCAACAGCCATACATACTACGAATAGTACCAGGTGCATGCTTTCTTTTATTAGCATACCCAACCAAATTTCGGTACCCTCATCTGCAAACACTCTTATTAATATACTGATACATATATGCTACCGGACGCTTTGCTGTGTTTTTGTCGAGTAGTTTGAAGCATACATGCAGCAGCAGGAAGAACGGTTAGTGCTGCGTGTTGAAAGGAGGTCGTAGTCGTTACAAACCTTCCATTCTAAATATATCACAGATTTTTGGAGTGTATTTTTTTTTATAATATAGACTAGACTATGTACATAACGACACCCGGCACATTCCAAGAAGTGCTCGCGCTGATTCTGCTTCCCGCAACGATATTCTTCAGGTACGAAACCATAAATATAGCAGCAAAGAGTTTATACACCCGTGGTATCCTGTGACGACAATATTCGTACTACGACGTATAACAAAGTAGTATATTCAAATGCTACAGACAGGTGCATTGGATGCGACCCTGCGGAAAAAACAGCATATTTATGTACAGTAGTAAAATAATGCGTTCTTTCAGGTTTCGACCACGCGAACACCGGGGGGAAGCAGAGATCACCACATGTTCGACGGGAGATATCTGCGCGAGGAAGGTATTACCTGTGGTCAATCCTCCATACACTGCGGCTAACCCTCTGCCTTTCGCTTGGATGGAAACCAGGTGTTCGGCGGACCATGCCGGCGGCTACTTTCCATGTACCTTAGGTCCCAGTTTTTTTGTGGCTCACGTCCGTGTTGGATCAGGTCTTGGGGCGGGATCAGGGTGCAAAGGGGAGGGCAGGCTGTAGTAATATAGCACACATGTTAAGATGCGGCCCCGAAAGGCCTGTAATTATCTGGATTTGAGATCATTTGGATGGGGTGCTGTTCGTATGAAAAGGTTGGCGTTTTATTTTCATTCGGGAAAGTTAGGAAATAGATCAGAGGCACGTGCTTCCGATCTCGGAAGCTATCCGGGGCTCTGTCTGGTGAAATCGAATAAAGCTAAGTCTCTACGAAGGCAAGAAAATTGAGTGCTCTACGAGGACCTGCTCATTTGGCAAACCTGCATGGGGCACTCTGTGTCCCCACCTATAACCTTACACACATATGATGTATATGTATCTCTTCATGTTTTTAAACGTATAATATATAGATCTAGATTACATGCATGCATGTAGAAGAGGTGAACCGTTTATTTTCTGAAGGCGTTTGCTTCAAGAACTCAAAACCTCACCCATTTTCCAAATATTTCGAGAATAACTTGATAATTCTGAGATCATTTGGATGGGTTGCTGTTCGTATGAAAAGGTTGGCGTTTTATATTCATTCGGGAAAGTTAGGAAATAGATCAGAGGCACGTGCCTCCGATCTCGGAAGCTACCCGGGGCTCTGTCTGGTGAAATCGAATAAAGCTAAGTCTCTACGAAGGCAAGAAAATTGAGTACTCGACGAGGACCTGCTCATTTGGCAAACCTGCAGGGGGCACTCTGTCCCCACCTATAACCTTACACACATATGATGTAAATGTATCTCTTCATGTTTTTAAATGTATAATCTATAGATCTAGATTACATGCATGCATGTAGAAGAAGTGAACCGTTTATTTTCCGAAGGCGTTTGCTTCAAGAGCTCAAAACCTCACCCATTTTCCAAATATTTCGAGAATAACTTGATAATTCTGAAAGAAGTCAATTCCCCGAATACCGAACGCGTGGTCTAATATTAATACTACATTATAGCTACTATACACAGTAGTAGTAAACTCATCCCCCACGGCAGGGTATGAGTGTAGCATCAGAAAGTCCCTGAGCTCCTCACATGAAGAACTCACTATCTCACTCGAAAAAATGACTTCGAAGGCATTCGGTCGCACAACCCGACCGCCCTGGTCCAAAAATACAATGTACTCGTGACGTTACTTCATCGACCCGCAGTTGTTCCTCACATTGATAATGAGGAACTCTATCGCCCATGGACTTTTAGGCGCAAAAAAGCGTGCAACTCCCACCGTAGGATGACTCAGTAGCTACTATATTACCAGGAATATAGGTGTAAACACCACGTATGTTCACATCGGAAAGCAAGAAGAGTGTTAAAATGGAGATGGTATTCCAACGAGGTTGGTTGGGTGTTTTGAGGAAACGTGCCCCGGGATACACAACAACAAAAAAATGTAAAAAAAAAAGGTGTTGGGGAGTTCTCAAAGTAACCTCTGCCGTGTAGCGCACTTCATACGCTTCATACATATGTCATCACGTCGTGTCGTGTGTGATTTGCGTGCGTGTATGACCAATGCAACAACCCGAAACACATTTTAGTCGGTAATTTCGTGTTGCACGGTTTTTGTCCCAACAAACAAAAAAAGGAGGTAGTAAAATGGTCCCTACTGACGCTAAGTATGATGCACCTGGTGGTGGTAGTCTGCCCCTGAATCACGGCTGGAACGGAGTTTGAAACATACTTCATTGAACACCTATATGCGGCAAACCAACACTCAAACCAGGTGGTGAAGCTGTGTCAAGGGCAAACCGCCGACGGATGAGCGACGTCTGTATCATAGGAGAGGCTTGGACGTGTTCTTTGTGTGAGGGCAACATTGGGGCGATTCAAGTTAAGCACGCTCACACAAAGATAACACGTTGCATCGCGACCTGAATCTTCTCCCAACGATACACACTACGATTTCAGTTTTTCAGTGGTATGTAGTGGTATGCAGTGGTATGACATTGTTATGGGCTGTTCTGTTGTGGCATTGTCAGAGGCTTCTATAGCACTAACTATACACATTGGCATTAACAAGTCGCCACAATATCAACCAGCAGGCCCGGGGTTGGGGTTTGGGGTGCACTGCTGTCGTTGCGCTGCTGCCATAGACTATACATGATGGCGCTGCCATGGCGCTATCATGGCACCATTGCCGATGCCATGCAAATAGCAAACTGTGCGCAACCCGGAGTAAACAGAACAGCAGTAGTAGCAGGTGACGAGGGGAGTGTCACTTGAGTGCTGCGCGGGACCGAGTACCTCACAAGAGTTTGAGTGCACATCAGACTCGACGTCGAGCATCATAAATAGACTAGACTACATCATTAGCAAGCCCAACTACTGCGCAACAGGCTGCAATAATAAATCGTTATTATACCCAAAAAAGTAAGAGATGGTGCAACTGACCTTTATTGTGTCGCGTGTATTGTTGATCACGGCGCGAGGAGAGTGGGAGCGAAAGTGGGAGCGCTGGGATGTGGCTGGACTGAGTGTTGTGCGTGGTGGGGAATGTGGTGGGAGTGTGCGAGTGAGGTAGGAGGTTGGGGGGTGAGGTCAAGGTGGGACAGCGGGGAAAACTATCGATCCGAAAAAGGGAGCACGACCACCCCATCTACCGTAGCGTATCCGCGAACACGGGACGAAATGAAACCCAAACAAATGCTAATAAAGCTACAAGTATAGTCGCTATTAAAGCTACAAGTAAGTATAGTCTAGACTAGTCTATATAAGAACTCATAAAATAGGTACAGCTGGACACAACAGTAGTATCATGTTTTATGTACAGCACCTAGCACTACACCTAACGCACATAAAGTAGTAGTAACATTGAAGTCGCAGGTGGAGAAAATCGGGTATATGGCCACATTTCCGCCGGGTAAAAGACGTGTAGAAGACCCGATTTTGGCCGCTTAAACCCCAAGAAAATGTGCTTAATTTTGTGTTATCCCATTTTCGGTTATACAACAGCAGTGCGTAGTATGCACCTACCTGTGCCTAAGTTAAGACGAAACGGCCGAAAACAGCATACCTGGTATTATGTAAGCATGCAGATATAGACATGTGAATCAGACATCTTACAAACTCGCTTCACTTCTTATGCAAGCTCGGGGTGTTGTTGTGTCTCTTATTTCTTATGCCACACATGACCAGTTACCAGTTATAATATAAAAATAACCAAACACTTCAGCTGTGAGGTCGAAGATTTTGTTCAAACTCATCTTTGCAAGCTGTGTGTGATACTCCGATCGCATGAATTACTGGGTGTGTGTCCTCAGTAAGGATATACGTCGGAGACTCCCCTTGGAACTACAGTGTAGCTTGTACCTCGGTCAACAGGGTGACGATAGGCAGTCTGTGCGCGGAAACTCTAAAACCCGTTTCTGAGGGGTCCCCGACAAAATCTAACAGCTGTGTGGAAGGAAATGCATCAGTTTATCAAGTGTATCCTATAAGTCGTATGAGGTAACCGGTGAGGGGAGGGCGGAGTTTTTAAGGGCGTGTAAACGTTATTTTCCGTCGTTTTCCTTTTGTGTGTACTGCTGTAGTTTCTTTTGATTTTCTTTGCCGTTACCTTCTATGTGAGAAAACAACAGCAACAACAACAACAACAACAACAACAACAACAACAACAGCAACAACAACAACAACCACCACCACAACAACAACAACAACAACAACAACAACAACAACAACAACAACAACAACAACATACCACATACCAGTGTACGCCATACATAGCGATGATAATGAAAACGATCTGTTTTTTTTTCTGTACGATATGTTCCGTTTTTCTCGTCTTAGCATGGTTGAAGAAAATACAATAATATCAAACACCCGTCGTATCTGGTGTACATCCGTCTCGTCGTCTATGACCACAAAGGTTCTTGTCTCTAATAGCAGAGGATGAACAGTCGGCACGCCGACACTGGATGAGTGTACTGTGCGTCTGTTCTTGCATTAAACTGACATTCCCACCAATCTGCGTCCAGCACATCCAGTGTCCGTGTCCAATGGCTCGTAGAGAGACGAGAGAGCTCTCTCTGTCGTCACAACCCAAAATCTACGAGATAGCGATACGCATTGCAAATACAGCTCAATCAAGGTCATGATCACGTTGCGCGTAGAAGAAACGATGCAAACCAGCACACCAGATTGTTTGCAACAAAAGGGGGGGGGAAGGGAGAAAAAGGAAACGATGATAAAAATATATATACCAGGTATATATTATAAAAAATGAAAATACGCTCCAGCTGTGAGATCGAAGATTTCGTCGAAACTCATCTTTGCAAGCTGTGTGTGATACTCCGATCGCGCGCATTACGAGTTGTGTGTCCTCGTTAAGGATATAGGTCGGCGACTCCCCTTACAACTACAGTGTAGCTATCAGGGTCAACAGGGTGATTTTAGTCAGTCTGTGCGCGGAAACTATAAAACCCGTTTCTGAGGGGGACAAAATCTGACAGCTGTGGAGGGAAATGTATCCTTTTGTCAAGTTAATCTTGTAAGTCGAATAACCGGTGAGGGGGGGGGGCGGAGTTTTGAAGGACGTGGGGGCCTGGTTTTGATCAAAAGCGAGCGGGTTTGGAGGGGGGGGGGGGGGGGGGGGGGGAAGGGGGGGCAATTTGTGCATGTAAGCTATTAATCCTTTCAAGGGGATAAATCTGACGGTTTTGGCCCCAGTTTATTATCGGGGGGGGGGGAAGGGGGGGTTGGGGCGGGGGGGGGGGGCGTGTGGGGCAGCTCAATATGTGCGTGGAAACTATACATTATTTCGAGGGGATAAATGTGACTGTTTTGGAAATAATGCATCAGTTTATCATGTATATCCTGGGGTAAGTCGTACAATCAGTGAGTATAGAGAGGGTAGAGTGTTCGAGGGGGTGGGGTTGGATGGGTTGGGGGGGTGGGGGCGGAGGGGGGGCGGGGGGGGGGGGGGGGGGGAAGGAAGGGCTTTAGGTGAGGGGTATGTTGTACGTGTGGTGCTAGGTCTAGGCAATGGTGCGGGTAATGGGGATGAAGGGGGCGTTGTATATATTATGTGAAAACAAAAGTGGAAGAAGCCACTGGAAACAAAGAGGGAAACAGGCCGGCTCGAGAAATATGAAACATATATGTGATGGATGGGTAGTAATATAAAGACATATTAATGCCAAGAACACACCCGTGTTGCGAATGCATGCAGATAATCTATGTTATATCATTACACAGGTGGAATGCGTATGCACAATAGTCCTAAACAAGAGAATGCTTTATTTGTAGAATAATGAGCCCAATCTTCAATCTTTGATCTCTCCACTCCATACTCATTTCTTTTGGTCTCTACTTAATGTTATGGTATTCCCCTGGCGATCGCTCCGGGGTCGCCGGCCGTCAGAGCCTGGCCCGCGACCACCTCGCATACTGCGATCTGGCGTCAGAACGCCAACAGCACGCCAACGATATTGTTCGCGAGATGCATGCCGTAACAGTTTCCCGTGTGGAACGGCGAAACTCAGCCCTCTCGGCCCCTATTTCGTTGTGGGTGATTGGGTTTGGCTGTATAATACCCCTCCACTATTCGCCAAGACGCGAAAGCCGTCAAGGATGCAAAGGTGCTCAAGACCAAATTCGCGCTAATTCGACGGGCCCCTACAAGATCCTATCCGTCGGCCCCTGCCCCTCTAGCGACACACCGGAAGGTTCCCCTCTCGGGGATAAGCTCCTCTATTTGGACCTCCCCACAGACATGCCCGGCGCGGATGCTCACCGCCGCGTCTCCGTCGAGCGCTGCAAGCCCTGCACCAACCCCCACGATCGCGGCGACATGCCTAAGCACCTTCCGGATGGGTGACGCAATACGTGCTCTAAAGGTTTACGAAACAAAACCTCCCACGTCACGCGACCCAAGACGACGTGTCGGCACCCCTCCAGCGGCTAGAGATGGACAGGATCACCGGCATGGCCATCAATCGGTCCGTGATCGGGGTGGGGTCATCGCGGTGATGTACGGGATGCATTGGAATAGGCTCTCCCGTCCGTCGTGGGAACGGGAGATGGACCCCCAGCTCTCACGCAAGCAGATTTTGCTCTACTGGGCTGGCACTCCAAACCAACACTACCAAACCAACCGCCTGTATCGTCAGATGCGCGTTGGAGCTGCACAACGGGAGCTTTACCGTGCTTACGGCTAACGTTTTTTGGCACCTGGCAACGGCGGCGTGCCGCGCGCTGACTGGTTACGCCACTACAGCACTACGGCACTACAGCACCACGGTGCTCCCCAACCGGGTCCATTTTTGGCACAAAGCCGATGACGGCTTGTGGTGTGGCTAGGGAAAGTCAGCGCTCACACAACCACCGATGGGGGATATTTGGTATGTTTTCCAGACGACCCGGGACCGATCAAGCTTCCGCTCTCTCCGGCTCACTACACAACTTCGACAGGATTCCTGGTGCCTTCAACTCCGTCGGGGTAGATCAGTTGCACGCGGGATTCAGTGTAACCTAGATGAATCTCGAGGCGCGGACGTGGCTAGTTGACGTTCAGGCCACCACCGCCCTCGAGTATTTTGATCCGGCTTTCCCGGTTTTAAATTTTGCTTGTTCGGGAGACATTCGTCTTTGTTCTGGGTTTTTGATTCAGCTTTCCTGGGGGGGGGGGCTCCTGGTAAGTCTCCGTCCTGTTTCGACGTCGCTCCCGCAGGGTGGGGCACGATGCCCATTCCGTGCGCGCGAGTTGGGTTTCGTACGCAGCGTGTTCGGGTACGTTTTGGGACCGCTTGGGATTTTGCTCGCGAGGTTTTTTACTCTTCCGCCTTCAACCCCAGCGCTTTCGCATTTGTTATTGTTTCTATATTTCTGTATAGTTCCCGCTTTCCCTTTTCTTTGCCCCCGTTTACCTCGCTAATCTGCGGAAGTGGCAGCTCTCGCGCCTGTCGATCCCGTCATTCGCTGGAGCGTTCTGTACCCTTTTTCCCGTCTTCCGTTGTTTGTTTCAGGTTTTCTGCTGTTGAATTTTCCCTGAGACTTTGTAGCCTCGCAGGGTAGAGATGTGGGAGTAGGTTGTGAAGAGCCGCATTTTCGAGTCATGTGCTAGATCGTGGAACCGGTGCTTCCCCGAATCTTCCATATTTCTGCATGTACGGATCATCAGGGTGGGCTAGTGTTGTGGTGTTCCCCTGGGAGCCCAACAAGGCGTAATATATGGGATACGGCTGGATATCAAAGGGTTTCACATGCCTTTGAAGGCATGTGCGTATAGGAAAAAGGGGATGATGCTTTTGCCTCGCGGATCTTTTCAGTTCGGCCGTGGCGTGTGTGGAACTAAGACAAGAGCTTACTACCTAGTACAAGTTAGTGACCAACGTGGAACCTGCCTATTAATAGTAGAGAAGCCTGCAAAAGAGTGGCCTGTGCCTGTAACAGCCCCTGAATCTTATTATATTAACGTACCAAGAGTACTGCAGATTACATGTATAATATGTACTACTACTTCAATTAATTGCTTGGGGATGGCGCATGGACGCGCTGTGTTTTAGGGGTAGCTGAGTACCTACTTAGAAGGTCGGTTGGGGTAAGGGCAGCAAGTGGCCTGCCGGAAGTAAAGTAGAACAAGTGTTGCAGAGAGCTACTGCTGTATGTAGTTACGAGCGTGCATAGGTTTTTATTTTAGGTCTGCCTCGTTTTTTCCCTTCTTTTTGTAGGGTGTAAAAGGGTTTATATTAACCATGCATATACCAACAATATTTTGCATTTTTTTTATGAAATTTTGGTATTGTACCGAAATCAACGAGATTCAGAGTCGAATTCTAACGGTTATGAGCCTCGGTTGGCTCGCAATATCAATCGTCTACCCGGTGCAGAACCGTCACTACAGCAGAAACGCTCGCGGAAGTCACCCGCCGCGTGGTTGTCGCAGCCAGGGCAGTGAGGAATGTACATTATCTGTCTTTTTGGCGGAGCACCGCGGCAGTATCCACAGATCTCCACGGCATGTCACGGCCATGTCCATGGCGTTCCACGGGCAACCGTTGACACTCCACGGGCTACTGCGGACCATCCACGGACTTCCCCAGATGTTTCACGGGCTTCCACAAAATGCCGTGGCAAGTACGGAACACCGTGGAGGCCCATTGCACCAGCCATGGCCATTTCCACGGCGATCTCCACGGCGAGGTTCACGGCAATCTCCACGGCAACCTCCACGTCAGCACCCACGGCAAAGCTGGGTGTCTCACATTATGTTTTTTGTCAAAACAATGGAACTAACCCTAACCCTAACCCATACGTACGAAATACTGGTCGAAGTGCCCTTCAATGACATCACTAGGGTAAAATGGTTGGAAATGTCAAATAACGTGTATCGCTATCGGAGGATTGCCGTGGCAAGGTGGCAATGGCCGCGGACGGCCGCGTATGGCCGTGGAAATGCTGCGGCTGGACGTCCGGGGAAACTGCCGTGGCAATTGCCGCGGACTTCCGCGGATCTCCGTGGTGATTGCCGATTCACCGTGGCAATTTCCGCGAAGTTCCGTGAGTTGACATGGTTGGTACAACAGAGTTTGCCACGGACAGAACCGCGGCACGTGCCGTGTTCACATCCGTGGCATTTTCCGTGGAAGTATCATGTGCCGCACTTGCCGTGGACACACGCGGATTTCCACAGTAGCCCGTGGCAACACCCTCGGAATTCCACGGAAGTTTCGCGGTCATTGCCGTGGACCTCCGCCAAAAGTCGATTAGTGCGCATCCGTGTAGTCGTGTAGTCGGCCTGACTCGTAGACAGGTGCCGGAGGGGGGGGGGGGGGAGGGGGGGAAGGTGGGGGGAGGGGGAGAGGGGGGAGAGGGGAGGGGGGGGGGGGTTCAACCGTTTTATGTCGCATAAATGTTTAGGAGCTTACTGTACGCGTGGTCTACTAGATCTAGGCGATGGCGGTGGTGGCGGGGAAAGGAGGGGGCGGGGGGTGGGGGGGGGGGCCTTCATTCGTTGCTTCCATTAGTAATTTCACCATTGACCATGCATGCCATCCCTTCCGAGACGGGGAGTCGCCTTTACTCCTGATAGAGACACCTCCAACGTTTGGGCGCTCATTGGGCTATTTCAATATATTACATCAAACTGTTTGCTTAGCCTATCCCCGTCCTGTTTCGCCGTCTGTGGCCACCATCTATCTCCCAGGATCGCGATCGTTTTCTCGCTACTCTCTAGTCTACCAAACGCTTCCATGTCACATTCGTCTACTTCCCTTATCTCCTCGTCTAACGCATCCCGTTCCTCCTTGGATATTTCACACATGCTCCTTCTAAGTGAGTCCTACTCTCTATTGTTGTGCCACACGGGCACATATATATGTGCATCCATGTCCTGCTCCTCCCGACTACTGGTGTATCTCTTATTTCTGGTCAGGTCCAGGTTCCCTACACGAATTCGCAGTCTCAGCTTTTGCGCGTAGTCCATTGGGCCGTACGAATACGTTTTCATTCCAATATATTCTCTCAATTGGCCGTACATCTCTACTACTATGTGTTTCTCCTCGTTCACCTCATTTCTTTGCGCTAACCTTTCCCTTTCTTCTATTCTTTATTTCAATTCTGTCTTGACCCAGCCAAAAAGAACCCTATAGGCAGTATGTATTCGTGATCTCCTCCTAACCCCTTCAATATTTTGTCGACTACGTTATCTCGTCTTATTCCAGCTCACCCTTTGGTTATTTTCTCCCATAGAGTCCTACCTATCAGAGCTATGATTATGTGTGGCTGGCCACCTCTTTTCTGGCATATACCTTTCTTCATATTGCCATTTCAACTTTCCCGCGTCTCTAGTTGCTTTAAGTGGGTGCATTCCTAGTTTTGCTCTTAATACTGCTGTATTACTCATCGTACATGAGCATCCTGGCATACATCCAGCTGCTGCTGCTGTCATATGGCAGGGGGGGGGATTTCCAACATGTTTAGGTCGCTTAAGTGTATTAGTTGAGGATGGCGAGCTTGCGAGCAACGCTACGTTAGGGGGGTCATGTTCGTGGTTTTGCTTTTCAAATAGCTTGCACGAGTGGCCTCCCTGTTCCTTTGCGTTCTTTACCAATCATTCTCTTTGCTTTTCAATATTAAACCGGAATAGGGACGGTTGGCTCCGCTGCGCCAAACGTGTGGCCTACGAGCTGGTTCCAGGGAAAAAAACGTGAGATTCCACCGTCGGGCAATTCCAAACGGAATACGTACGTTGGATATGTCAAAAATCAAGGTTTCGAGTTGACTGCATGAGGAACAATGGAAACACATCGGTAAAGCGATTTTAGATTTTAGGCGTGTGAGTTGTAGTTCGCGAGATATATATATGGGCATCGTTAGTATTGCTTGGGGAGGCTTTAGTTCGTAGTAGTAGGTAGAGGTTTAAGCTTCACTACTATAGGAAAATAAAATAAAACAAAATAGAATACCAGCGCTGAGTTTTCTTGCGTTGTCATGACGCACAACCCAGCCAAAATCCCCCCAAAACCAAGGTGCAAAGTGCAAAGCGTTACGGCTTTCGCTGGAACCAGCTCGTATGATAAGTTATTTTTTGTCAGTGTGGCACTGAATCACTAGTGCGTGTGGTAAAAGCCTGGTGCGGGTAGTAAAGAACGGGGTAATAGCATCATCATCATAACGTCACCCCTACTGCATTATTTGTGTTGCTGTACGCGTGGTGCTAGCAGCTAGGTCTAGGCGGTGGTGGGAACGGGGTGGCTGGGCAGGAGGGGCCGGAGGCGAGGCTAGTTTGAAATTGAAGACCATATAACAAATGAATTGGAGCTGCGCATCCTTGATGGCTCGAATGGTAAAGAAAGAGGTGATATCACCTGTCGGGTAGACTAGTAGTGTTCATTATTCTGGCAGAGTTTGTTTCTGGGTGGGGCGGCGGGGATGGAGAGGGTGTTTTTGTGTTCGTGTGTGTAGGGGGGGGGGTGATTTTTTTATGGGGTGGTGGGGGAGGGGTATGTGTGTGGTGGGGGGGGGAAGTGGATGCCAGCAAAATACTCTACCTGCGTGTAGAATGTAGGTGCCCAATATTTGAAAGATAAACTATGAGGAGGATAGAAGGGCAATTGTGTTTACGTGACGTTGATTTAGTTAAACCGTTATGAAAAAGGGAGACGAAATCTAACAGCTGTAGAAGGAATGCATTATCATCAGTTTATCATGTATGTATATCCTGTAAGTCGTATAACCGGTAAGGGGAGGGTGGGGTTTTTAGGGAGGGGGGGGTTGAAGGGGAGGGGGGGGGGGGGGCGGGGGGGTCTAGCATTTTAGGTCGCATCAACTTATGGGAGAACTTACTGTACGCGTGGTACTACTGTAATGCATGCCTAGGCATTGGTGGTGGTGGCGGGGAAGGAGGGGGTGGGGGGAGGTTAATTTGAACTTGAAGACCATACATAAAATGCATGAATTTCGAGCTACCGCATGAATGGCTCGAAAGGTAATAAAGATGTGATATCACCTGTCTATCGGGTAGTGTTTGTTTTTCTGGCAGATTTTTTTTTTTCCGTGGGGCGGCGGGGGCGTCGGCGGGGGGGGGGGAGGGCTCGGGGTGATTTTTTGGTGGGGCGGCGGGGGGGGGGGGGGGGGGGAGGTTATTTATGTGATAAGCATTTATGTGTACTAACAGAAGACGACCATAAACATATTATAAAAATTAAAATACACTCCAGCTGTGAGATCGAAGATTTCGTCGAAACTCATCTTTGCAAGCTGTGTGTGATACTCCGATCGCGCGCATTACGAGTTGTGTGTCCTCATTAAGGATATAGGTCGGCGACTCCCCTTACAACTACAGTGTAGCTATCAGGGTCAACAGGATGATTTTAGTCAGTCTGTGCGCGGAAACTATAAAACCCGTTTCTGAGAGGGACAAAACCTGACAGCTGTGAAGGGAAAGGGGGGCCTGGTTTTGATCAAAAGCGAGCGGGTTTGGAGGGGGGCGGGGGGGGGGGGGGGGAAAGGGGCAATTTGTGCATGTAAGCTATAAATCCTTTCGAGGGGATAAATCTGACGGTTTTGGCACCAGTATATTATTGGGGGCGGGGGGAGGGGGGGGGGGGGGTTGGGCGGGGGGGGGGGGGGGGGGGGGGGGGGCAGCTCAATATGTGCCTGGAAACTATACATTATTTTGAGGGGATAAATGTGACATTTTTGGAAATAATACATCAGTTTATCATGTATATCCTGGGGTAATTCGTACAATCAGTGAGTAAAGAGAGGGTGGAGTGTTCGAGGGGGTGGGGTTGGGATGGGTTGTTTCCTGGTACCTGATATGTGTGTGCATTTCTTAAGTTCGTGGTTTGTTATCGTGCAGAGCTTGCTTTTGTCTGTAGGATGATATTCGGCACGGACATCGATTGGGTATTGTGAATGCCGATCGGAGGAGAGAGCAGTTTAACGGCAACAACGTATAGAAGTATATGTATTAATACATACTACTAGATAGATGGCCCAAGGCTACGTACGGTACGGTAGGGGGGTCACCTTGGGGGGCTTTTTTTTTGCAGTAGTGAATGGTTCGAGATCACGGTCGCGAGCCCCCCCGCCCTAGTCCTTTGCGATCTTCAACTTTGTGCTGCCGTTTTGATCTTGCGATATGAATCGGCAATGTGAATCGGCAATGGAATTGCTAGCTAAGCTGCAGCAAACAAATCGCCAAAAAAAATTCGCCAGTGAAAGGCCGAGTCGATCGTGCGAGTGGTGAAAACCCGGAAGTGCGTCAGGGGGTATTAACATCATCGTAACAATCCCCCCTGCCGTAGCCTTGCAATGTTGCTGCTGCTATACTACTGCAGTTGTGTCAGGTATAACACATACTTTGTATATTATAGCATTCTATTGTACGTATACATCGATGGTCGTTGCAAGCCTCAATAGATCTTGAAGCAGTATGCCCATCTATGTATAGCCATTGCCAGCCTCAACGACTGTGAAGCGTCTTCATCGATGGCCATTGCCAGGCTCTACAGTACCTGGTAGTAGATTGTAAAGCGTGGCGATCGATGGCCATTGCCGGCCACAAAAGATCGTGCGAGGTGTCTATCGACCATCGATAGCGATTGCCAGCCACAAAAATAATTAGTAGAATTTGCGGGGGGTGTATCGATAAGCATTCTCGACCGCAATAGTAGATAGTGCAACCTATCCACCGATAGCAACCGTGCACCACAAGCAATAACATAATAGATTGTGTACACAACATCCATCGACAGAGATACCACCACTACTACTCTGTCCACCAAATAGATTGTGCAACCTATCCATCGATGGCCTTTCCTTGCGGGCCACAATATGTGATCGGGGCACCAACCGACATCAACGACAAATAACAATAAACCACCACATTCCATTCATTGCTGTTAGGCCATTCATTGTCTATTGTCCAGGATGTGCACTTTAAACTATTATTGATGCGGTGGCGGTGTGTAGCGTGTGCCAGTCCGAAGGTGAATACGCTTGCTTGCGTAGGCTCACTTGCGGATGGTCCGATCAAGACACAGCTTAGACTATCCATATAATTTTAGAGGCTGACGCACTCACGGTGAAGTGTGCCTGAAGTAGAAGAGTTTCAAAGTCGAGAACTCGTGTGTCAGTCGTAGCTGGTGTACGTTTGTGTGCGTAGGCTCGCGTGCGGATGATCAGATCAAGACACAGCCTATCTATGAAATTTCAGAGGCTAACGCAGACTCACGGCCGGGAAGTGTGCCTGTAGAAGAAGAGTTTCAAAGAAGAGAAAATGGTTGGTGACTCCAGGTCGGTTTCTTATTGCTCAGCAGATGAGAGCTGATGAGCTGATGATGATTGTGAGCAAAGAGGAGTGAGCACATGAGGGCGATGCGCCTGTGCGTCGCTCGTAGCTCAAAGACAAAGACCCTCAAAATATGTTGCAAACAAACATGAAAGGACCCTTGTAATGGACCCTTCAACAACGGTACTAACCGATATAATTCCACGGTACGAACGCATGACCCTATCTAACCTATATTGCTAATTTAGCAACGTCTAATAATGATGGACTTGTGACCCTACCTGGTACAGTCGTCCCCACTTAAAGACACTCACTCTCTCTTCTTACGTCAACTCCCCGCTTCGAGGACACAAAAATACCAGAAGCATGGTGCTTCGTAAATGTGAAAAATTACAGGGGGGTCCATTTTTCCACCATATGGGCCCCCCGGAATTGCTGTAGCACACCTAGGACCTGTAGACTGCACCGAAACGGCATGCTGCTGCCGCTACTGCTGCGTGTGGGTGTGGGAAGATTCCTCCCATCTGCTGGCGGTTCGCCTGCTGCGGGCTTGAAGCCATGTGGTGAACCAACGTGCAAAATTAATTCTCAACTTGTGTCACTGGTTCACCGGTGGCCTTGCGGGCGGCCCATGCACGCGTTTTGTGGTCGGAGCATCGGAGACGAAGGCCACGGACAGCAGAGAGAGTGCTCGCATTGCCAGCAGAGGAAAGATGGAGGCCAGGCTGGCAGCAGCAGCACCCAAGGAAGTTGATGACGAAGACAACGATCAGGACAACCACAGGTGGTTTTTACAGCAGTCCCGTCGGCAAAACTGCGGAAGTGTGCGTACAGCAGTTGCTCTATGACCAACTACGCCGCGAGCGCACGTCGCGATACCGCAGTACTACCTTTGTCCCCGCCTCGTACACCTGGAACATTATTTCGCACCTGCAGACGCTAGCTTAGAAAAAATCAAATCCGCACAACACCCGTCGCCTTTGTGCTGTCGCTTGGTGTTATTCGACACAAGAAGCTACGAAAGATGCTGCTCGTAGAATGTCCGATGTTTTCTTCCAAAAAAGTGGAGTCTACTTCGCGTTGGAGAGAGACATTATCTTTTACACAATCATTAGTCCATGAATGTGCTAGTCTCCCGAGTCACGAAAACTCCCCGGCAACATTATTGCAGCAGTACGCCCTCCCCTTCTTCTTGTTTTAGTGACGCATGCATACCGCAGTGTGCATATGTGATGTGTGCTGTGCACACGAAATGTTGCAGCACATTTGGTGGATATGTAGTTTTTTGCCTCGGCACGCTGTACATCTGGGGTCACCTTTGTTGCTCTTCGAGTCAAGCACATTGTTTCTGATCTTGTTGCCACGAATTTATTTTTTTCACTTTACTCTGATGATCGTGCAGCACTACACAAGCGTTTAGAGGGGAGGAGCCATCAGTTCGAGGAAAGTGGAAACGATGTGCCGCGGCTGATGCTGGGGTGGGCGGTAGCGCGGGGAAACGACCTGCACCTCGGGCTGGCAGCAACGCGATCGGCAACGCTGGCGCAGAGTTTCTTTTTCATTAGGACAACTGCACTTTGGATGCCGGCGTTCGTTGTTTGGTGTTTTTTTGTTCGTCTCAAGTGAAGTCTCATTTAGCTAAATTTAGCATAATTTGTTTTGTGTTTGCCTCGTTTTTACCTTTGGGAAGGAGCGGTGTCCTCTTTTTCGGTGTACTTTCCCGATTTTTACGTCTGGTGTTGTCTGCATTACCGACAGTTTACTAAATAGTGTCGTCCCAAGTGTGGGTGGTTTTGTTTGGTCTCCATGTGGAAGGTAGCCTGTGCCTGTATCGTATCAGAGTTCCAAAACCGGATGTGATGTTCACCGTGAGGACAACGCCTCAACAATAATAAAAGCCTGCAACAACACCAGCGCACTACCGTACGCATTACACTACGTATGTAGGTCGTGCTGCACCCCTTCCCGCGTTTCGGTGGGAGAGGGAAATTCAAACGATGGTATGCACGTATTGGAGTACAGCAGCAGTAGTTACGGCCTTCAAATCACCTTGTGTCGTAGGTTTCAAACAACACCGTTTCGTCGTCGCATTCCTGCTGCGAATGCGCGTCTTTTGACATATATTACGCCTAAGTTGGCCCCGGGTGCGAGAACACAACAAAACAGACCAGAGACCATAACGAATATAGAAAATAAACACAACGAACGGAGTGGTCGCTTAAAACACAGTACGAGAAGCTATGTTTTGTCAGTCTTCTTCGTCGCCGCTCCAAAGAGTCGTTCCGTACATGTTGGTCCACGATCAACGATCCATCTTCCATGATGACCGCATAAAAATATCCCACACGAATTCCATGTATATTTTATAACTAATTTTCAAGGACGTCAGCCGTGAGTTCGACGAACAAACGAAATATGGACGCCGTTCTTAAGGTAAGTGTGATTATCAAGGGATTGGTGCTTCGAACGCTTTGTCGTGTGGTTGCAAGAAACGCGCTGGCTACTGGCTGTTGTTGTTGTTGCTGGTCAATCCGTTCAGCACCTCGACGTGAACGCGGATGGATGCTGAGCGAGACAAGCGAGAAGCGCGCAAAAAAATGTACTTTGAACGGTACTCTCCAGTTCTTCTTGGGCCCTTGATGTATGGAGCGGTTGATGAAATAAAACTTGGCACGACAATATTCCCAAATTGGCGTCAACTTTTGTCCCAAAACTAATACTCCGAGTAATTTTTTCTGTAAAAAAAAATCCCACGGTATTATTGCGGTAGGTATCATAGTAGTGCATTTATTTATTGAAATTCGGTATAGGTACACGTACATGCACATATGGATATAGACGTGGCAAGCGGACGCATGACTAAAACGAGGAGGAGGTAGTAGTGGTTACGATTACTTCCCCAGAAGAATCCACACAGCAGCATTGCGAGTGGCTGCGTCCCCGGGACCTCGAGGGTGGTAGTATAAAAGTTCGGACAAATCGATATGGTTTCTACTCTCGTGCAAGCAATATACTTCGAAGTAGGTACGTAAGAGTAAGACCGCACACAGCGATTATCTAGTACACACAATATATGCTGTTTGTATATGACATATTTTATGGCATGGAGAGAGGGTGTACCATACGTTTTCGACGCAAAAAATAAGGGGGAAAATAATCGTTCCTCCTTTTGTTGCGCTGCGCCACGCGGATGTCGTAGTAAAGTCGACGGTATCCACGGAAGAAGCCAGTGGGTGGCATGCATTCGTCCCGTATCGCATCGTACGCGTTTGGTGTTTTGTTTCCCCGAGAAGACTCTTCGGAGGATGGCGGGCTCTGTTGTTGCTGTGGTCTCTGACTCCGTTGCTGTAATCGTTTGCCGGCCAAGTGCAAGCGGTCGCGTTGGTACGTAACGGGCAAATAAGTTTGTGTTGCTTCGTACTTGACGTGCTCCTTGCTGCTGATTGCGGATTGATCATCTTTTCCACCAGGAGTGTTTGTTTTTTTTTGGCACACTTCTACCGTCCGGTTTCTGGACATACAATCCGTGATCACAGATGTCGTTCCCCCCCCCGCCGGCTATTGCCTTCATTTTGTTTGGTACATATGTGGTTCAGCACCCACTGATCGTCGATTTTTCATCGAGTGTTGCTAACTCAAGCTCTCGCGCTTTCTGCAAGTCTATTAGTGCACAAGAGAAAGCCGCACGAAAATTTACACGAGTACTCGGGGGGATTCGAACTCACGGAATTGACCTATACCAGGCTCAAGAATAACCTGATACGCCACCGGGGCAGTGAGCGATATAGAGCCGATCGCCCAGGTGGTCTAGTGGGGTTACACTGTTAATACTATGAATAGCGTTGGTCCTTGAGTTAAATAACCACCACCTTGTGAGCTTTGTTGGCTTTAATTATTTGCAGAAATAAACGAGAAGAAAAGGATCAACTAACTGCTGAAATCGCCAAGCAGCGTGGGTAGGTACAATTCGACGCGAATCGTCAAGGGAAGAAAATGCTGAATTCTGCTCGCGATAAAAATGAGGGCATGTACCGCAGTGGGAATGGGGGAGGGAGGTACCCCGGATCTGTGTTATACTACTTGGACGGCGAGAGTAGTGCGAGCATCACAATAAATGGGATGGGAAAACGAAAATAAGTGAAATGCATTACTGCTGCTGCTGTAATAATACGATACCCAAGCAAGTTGCACTGATCGACTCGATCTGGACCGACTGCTGTATATTACGCAATTGGTTCATGTACAACTTCTCTAATCACCGGCCAGTACAAGATTATAGTCATTGAACTTGCTGAAATTTATAGTGAGTAGTGGTTTCCTCTATCCACGAACCCCGGCCGAGCCGATCAATCGAAGGTTGGGTTACACTGCGCGGGGTGGTATCGAGGCAGGGGGTCAAACAAAATGTCCGCGTACCGCGGGGTTGGAGTATACGAATAGAAAGCCAGCAGTAGCGCGAGTTGCCCCATTTTTTTCTATTTGAAAATAGCTTGAAGGGTTTCTGAACCGGGGTTGGACCCTGTTCTGTGGTGCTGGCGCTGTATTCAAGCTTCAGCTAGCTAAGGCTTCCACGCCGTGCGGTGTAGTGTCGACCCGGGAGAAGTCGGTTTTCGTCTCCGGTTTGTTGGCGTTGATGGGGTGTGGAAGGATTTCTGGAACGGCGATGGGGCCCTATCCTCATCGGGTGCGTCGAAACGCCCCCCGCCCGTTTGCTGGTCTATCTCCTCACCGGGTGTCCCTGGCTCTACGAGCTGCGTCGCCACTCAACGACAAGTCAATGTGAATAATACTCGGAGTAGATTATTGTCGCACCATCGTGCAGGGCTGTGTCGACCCGAGAAAGCTCCGTTTGCTTCCCCGGTTGATGGAAGTTTTAGAGATGTGGTACGACCTCTGGACCGGGGATGGGACCTTATATCTTCCCGAGGTGAAGCTGGCTCAACATGCGAACCATGGCCAATCAGAAAGTCAGCCGGCCGGTGGGGTTGGGATTTCCACATCGGGCGGGGAGGTATCATGTGTGGATGGATTCCGATCCCGGCATGTGACCCTATCGTGCCCGGACGACGCCTACTTTGTGTATGAACTCTGTCCAATGCGGAGCCGTTCTACGGTAGCCCCCCCAACTTTTCTCCAACGAAATCGCCGGTTTCGAAACCAGCTCCTGGCCGTATCTCCTGGAATACGGCGTCCGTTGCCACGCCGACGTCATCGTTCGATAGTTCTTTGCAAACCAAAGTATACACGAAGACAGTTTTTTCATAGCATCCTTTCTCGTGTCGAGCAGCCACGAAACGTTCGTTAAAGAAAACCGCTGGGTTTCTTGGGGGGGGTCTATCGTAGAATCAGTCTGCGCGACTAATATATTTTTATTTTTGTCTAATAAAACTCGAGTCTGAAATACTTAGCTGACAAAATCGTAAGCGCTGTAATCGCGTACTGTATCTACAAGAAGTGAGCGATCTACACAGCTGTCAAAAAGCAGCAGCATTGCAATAGCATTCGAGGAGTTGAATGACGAAGGCAGTCATACCACCGTGTTTCGCGCCTGGAACAACGTCAGCACGTTTTACCACGATCAGACAACACACAGACAGACGATCTGGGAGGCTCGGATGAAGATTATACTTTTATATCATGCATTGTATATTTCAGAAGCTGGCTCAGTGCGCGTCTCTCAGTGGCTACGAAGAAGACACGCAGCGGACATGGTCTGTCACCTTACTGGCCCCGGATGCTTGATTGAGTTAAAATATCATAAGAAACACACTCGACACGTTTCGTCGCCAGACTAAAGGGCCAGTCAGCGTGTGGTAGGATTTATCCGATCGAAATCTGATGAATGAAGCTCGGAATCGGATTCATTAAAAAATGGTAGCTATTAATAGTAGTACATTGTTATGATTATTATTATCGATCGAACTCTTGGCATTAGCTCACATACTATACGTGCAGACTATGATTGTGTGTGTTGACTTTTCTTTCCTTACCAAGTATTGAATCAAACAATTCGGAAGTGCTGCCCTGCCCTACCCGAAGCATGGGTGCCGGCAAATGCCGGCACCGATGCGGAGCCCTGCTTGTAAATATGTATAAGATCATTCTTTTTTTCAGGCATTCGGTCAGGAGTTTTTTTCGTTTCGGCCTCATAATGCGATTCGCGGAACTGGAATTCTTGGTCAAATAGCTTCGTGCAAGCGCCGGGTTCGGGGGGCGGCTCAAACGCCCCTCGCCCTGCCGCATCCGTTCCGCACATCGACGTGAACGCGGACGGATGCCGAGCGAGACAAGCGAGAAGTTGAAAAAGTATCGCATGTCGAAGAGGAATTCCGAAGGTTTTGGTTGAATCTTCAAGTCTGCCGCGCCTGGATGATTGACAAAATTGGCATAATTTCCAAACGGTAGTCAATTGCTATTATTGTAATGTTTTGAATTTTGCGTTGGCATACTCTCGAGCGTTTGTTTTCCTTGACGTCTGCAGGGCTTGAAGGTTTGTTTTGGTTTGCTTGACGTCTGCAGGGCTTGAACGAATGAACCACGTAAAAGTCTCCCGGGGGCGGCTCCAACGCCCCTCGCCCTTCCTTATACGTTGGGCACCTCGATGTGAACGCGGATGGATGCTGAGCGAGGCAAGGGAGAAGTTGCAAAAATATTGTATTTTGAGGAGGTATTCTTGCGACTTCGGTTGTTTCTTATAATAACGTCTGCGGCGTCTGTATAATTTCCAAAATTAGCATCATTTCCAAACGGGAGGTAGTTGCTAAAGTTTTGGATTTTGCGTTGGTATACTCTCGAGCGTTTGTTTTGCTTGACGCCTGCACGGCTTGAGCGCGTGTTATAATACCAGTAGTAGATCGCTCTAATTCGTCTTTTCATAGCATTGCGCTTGGTGCTGTTGAGATGTTTCTCATTTCGAGCATGCTTGGTGTGCACGTCACCGTGCTCAAAATCGTCAGGAGGAGTTGTACAAGTAAGTAAAGAATATGTATGAATTCGTCGGGCGAGTACGCACATGAAAAAATAATATCTGATAAAATATTGGACTAATTGGGTACGCGCCAACAACAACGTACAACAAAAACCTACAAAAAAAAAAAAAAATAACGCGTGAGCGATGACGTGCTTTTAAAACACGTATGTATATACTACGACACCTGCGAAAGGTTCCCTATGGCCTGGAACGAAGGCGGGGATACGACTTTACTTGGAATTTAAAATTCTAGGCGGACACCCTTCACAAACAAACAAAACAATCCCTAGATAACGTACATGATGCCAGTGACCAGCAGAATTGCGACCGCGTAAATATTTGCGAGCTTAGTTATTAATAGTAGGCTTTGACCAGTTGTTAGTATTCTTCTGAGTTCTAACTGTAGTACGTGGAGAGGAAATTGCTCCGGAGATCGTTCTTACGAAGTCGGTGATAATTAATTAACGAATTGGAAAACGTACTTGTTTGGTTGTTTATTTGCATAGTTCCCCGTCAACATCTCAACTCGTTCGCAATAAATAAAACGGCCCTCGTTGGGGAAAGTGGTTATTGCGGCAACGTTTTACTGTTTTTCGGGCGAAACATAACCAAGGGAGAGAAACAAAAAAAACAATACACGAAAATACCTGAATGAAACGGAGCAAACTTGTTCCCCGTCAACATCTCAATTCGTCCTCAAGAAATAAAACGACCCTCGTCAGGGAACGTGGTTATCGCGGCAACGTATCACTGTCCATCCGGACGAAACATCGCGCACATGACAACAACGACTAACTGACTTAGCAAATCGAAATGACTCGAGATCATTCCGGGTGCGCAAAAAAATCCCACAATTAAATCGCACCTACTTGGACCCACCGCGTCATTGTTGTTGTTCTCACATTAACTCGTCGCTACAATGCAGTCCGCGGTCACAGGACAAGCTCCAATCACTCTGCAGCGGAAACTACCTCTGGAGGAAAACAAATAGAAATTGAAGATAACACATACAATAACTGAAATAAACCGTACACCTCAGACAAAAATAAAAAGGTGAGTTCAGCTTACGTACGTATCAAGATATATGTATATATATTATACGAGTATGCTAAACGAGTCGTGTCAGAAACCGAAACCGAAGAGGACAGCATCGAGTAGCTGAACGAGCTTCCGCTCAACCTAGGGTAGTTGCTCAGCCTCCAAATGCAAGCCCGCGGCCAGTTTGCGGAAACACATTACGACAAGTTCCTCCATAAGGTCGCCCAGCGATTCCTCGAATCCCAATATCCTGTTCTGAGAACTCGTGGGGCCCCCTGGGCCAGGCCCAAAGTAGCCGCTTATAACGCCGGAGGCTCCAGGATGAATGAAATATTTGGCACAGGTGGCAAACATACCGGTCACCACCAGACCTTGGCGGCGCCCCTCCGCAACCAAACCAAACGTAAGCGGGGGGAGCCTCGAGCGCCACTCACCGGGAGCCTCGAGGGTCACTCACCGGGAGCCTCGCCAGCATCGTAGCCTCTGCGGTGGAAAAATCCGGAAGGGACTGGAGCCACGATTTTGCTAGAGATGAAGACATGAGCTGGGATTCGGCGGAGACGAAGAGGAGTGCGCCGTATTTACCAGTAAGCCGGTCTCTGAACCGGAAAATATGGAACTCCCTTTCGGGATAGCAAAGGCAAGTGACGCGCCATACCCACCGCCACATCCGGTGCAACGACTTCAACTGCACCAGTAACCTACACGACCACGCCGACACCCTCACCAGATTCAAGGAACGTGCCCGAGCGGACTTCCCCTCACCAGTGGCCCGAGCCGAACGCTGACAAATCCGAAACCAAGCGAGCACCGATAGAACACCGCATCTGCTTCTACGTCGCGTACGGGATGGAATGCCTCCACAAGCCCGGCCGCTTCCTACATGGCCAAGCTACCCTGCCCTTCGGCTACTACAGTGGAGTCCGCCGCAACAACCCAGCGTTGGTGGTCTTTGATGGGATCACAAACATGCACAACGCTTACGAGGTCCCCGTGCCCAACTTCGAATCAGGGCGCGCCCTGGAGACGATCACTCAGGGGGACACTCTAAACCGTTCATCATGGTCGATACCACCATCGCTCACGGATCTGTCACACGCATCGCCGCAGTCGCTGCCGATATCACCAGCGCCGCCGGAGATGGCTGCATTAAGAGCCAGAGCCACCCAAATGTGGGTGAATACAACCGTTTGGAACCCATAGCGCGTTAGCTGCAGGACGCCAGTACGAGTACTCTTCGACACGGGAGCAGGAGGAAAAAATTACGCTTCCGAGGTGTTCACCAATACCGTCGAATCCGCTTCGATGGTCGGGAAATCCATGGTCACCTCCGTAGGAAAGGGTTCCTTGCGCGCTGCCAATGCCGGGGAAACAAGGCACCTCCCATGGAAGTCGTGGAATCCTGCATTCTCCCCCTCGTGTTCGCACCGGTAGATCATGTGTTCAAGGCTACAGTGAGAGTCGACGTCGACTTCCCCTACGTGGTAGTACTGGAGACAGCCGTCTTCACGGAACACCGTGGAGCGTCATCAGCTTGCAACAGGGGTAAGGGTTCCGCCCAATGCCTGTCTCCCGCTGAGCCATTCATCAGCCACCATTTCAACCTGGCGTCGGTTGAAGACTACATAGCCCCCGTGTGGGAGTTCAAAGCTGCGGAGTACTGCCCCGAGGGAACCGAAACTGGTACTCCGGGCGGGGCCTCCGAATGGAACCCTTTGGCAGCAATGCTGGAAACCCTAAACGGATCAAGCGAGGAGGACATTTCGCACGGTTGTAAGCTGCCTCCGTCGGAGGACTCTAACCAATGCGGATAAATGTCGGCGACTCGCGGCAGCGGCCAACGCCACGAAAAACGCCCAACTCAAACCCGCAAGAAGAGGGGATCCTTTAGTTGCATCCCTTCGCGAAACCAGCCGGCAACGACGTCTTCAACGATGCCTGGACCGCCAGGTCACCTGGGGACGCTCCCCGATGGAAACAGAAAGAAACATGTTCGCCCTCAACGCAACCTCCGAAGGAAACGAAACCAGGGAGAAGGCCCCCGGAACCAACGCCCAGGATGCCGGAAACCTCACGGGAGTTGCAGCACCTCCCACCCCAGCCAAACCGGAATATAGTAGCCAAGCAAACAAACCCCCAAGTTAAGGCCGTCTGGGAAGATCAAGCAACGCTGGACTGGATCATGCGGCTAGACCAAGATGTCAGTCTTCCAGGGGGGACGAGCAGGCAAGTGAACGCACGCGTCAAGGGCCCCCAGCCACAAACACGATTGCTCGTGGTGGTAGAGCCGCTGGGACGTTTCGACCTTGTTCAGGGGGTGGATACCAATGTTCTACGTGGGTTGAAGTTTTGGGACCCACGCACGCCCCTCGCTTGTAAGGTGACCGACGTGGATACATCGGATCGTCTCTTATCCAAGGGGGCACCCGTTGCAACCACGTACAGCGTTAACAATTATGATCCGCCGCGGATCCAGTCCCTCCTGAACCCCCCGCCGCAACTGCGGAAAAGGGACAAACAGAAACAGCAATGTAAGAACAAGCTCGTGGAAGAAAAGGAAAGAGCTCCCGCTGCCAACCTCTGTGACGCTAATGTCGTCCAAGCTAACCCCGCTGAGAAGGAACAGGTACTCGACCTATTGGAGCAGTATACCAACATATTTGCGGTAAACCCCAAGGTCGTGGCCGTCTGCGAAGGATCACCCATGGTTTTGGAACTCAAAGACCCGAAGTGCCCACCATATGTTATATACCCACGCAGCTATACCCCAGAGCAACGGTAAACGATACAGGAACAGGTGTCCAAGCTGCCCAAGGCAGGCCGATTGGACCGTCCTACGGCGCCTATGCCTCAGCCTGCCACACCGTACGGAAAAAGGGCGGCACAGTTCGTTTGGTGCAAGACTTGCGAGAGCTCCACGCATTTCTCAAAGAACAGATAGAAAGGCTCGGCAATCTCCCCGCCATCTTCGACGAAATGGGTAGACCTAACTGCTTCACGTGTCTGGACCTGGCCTCCGGGTTTCTACAACTCACGATCCGAGAGTCAGATCGTCACCTGGCTGCGTTTCGCGACGCGGAAGGGAAACTATGGGAGTACGTCCGATGTAGATCCGGACTCAAAACGGTGCCCTCGGCGTTCGAAACCTACGTGGATGGGCAGCTAGTGCCGGTGAAGATGAAAGATGGATGGACGACATCATCATCCCCACAGTCACATTGGAGGACCAATTCACTCTCCTACGCATTTATTTTTACCTCATCCGTGCGAGCCGTCTCTCCGTCAACCTCCAAAATTGGAGTTTTTCTTCCCCGTTCTGGAATGGCTCGGGATGATAATCGACTGGCACGGTACGCGACCGGCACCAAGCAAGATCGATGCCATCATCTAGCTCTCATGACCGACAACGGTGAACGACGTCCGGGTTCTGCTAGGCATAAGCGGGTATCTCCGCCAGTTCATTCAAAAATATAGCATGGTCACGGCGCCCTTCTCTGATCTCCTACGCGAACCCCGATTTCGCGGAAAACGGGTCCGGAAGCTGAAGGTTCCCTGGGGAGAATTCCAACAACAAGCCAAGGACGCCCTCATCAAGGCGCTGACCAGCCCATCCATCCTGGCGCTGCCCGATTGGAATAAGCTGTTAAGACCCCACTCGGACGCCAGTGAGATTGGAGCAGGGGCCGTACTCACACAGTTCTCCGACCATTTGAAAAATATTCTGATTTACGCCAGCCACCAATGGTCTGTCACCGACGCAAAACAAAGCAGCTACGGACCGGGGATGTCTCGCAATACTTGGGGCTGTGGACAAGTTCGCGTCGTACGTTCGGGCCAACCCGTTCACCCTTATCACGGACTGTTCGGCACTCACCTGGCTGTTTTAAAGCCAAGCGCTTAGCGCCAAAGACCACCGATGGGCGTCGAGGTTGATGGAGCTAGACATGACCCTGGAATGGCGACCTGGCGTTCAACATCAACTCGCGGATGCACTCTCTCGCGCGCCTCGTGTCGAACCTCACGGTGATGACATAAACGACGCCTTCCCGGGCGACAACAGCACCGCCAGAACTGGCCAACTCCCTAACGGACCTATCGTCGACGGGGTATCTCTTAACCTCCTGGGAAGCACCCGAGAGGACGACAAAGGCCATGTGGTAGCTTCACCGGAAACAGCACCGTCATTTCGTCTGCTGCTATCGCCGCTGTCGCCCTCACCTCTGAGGAGGATGACACATCTCCAAATGCGGCCGACTACGCAGCAATCGACGCAGACACCCGGACAACCGGTGCCACACCAGCGCCCCCGACGGTAGTAGTGCTAGGGTGCGCGGTGGGGGGGGGGGGGGGGGGGGGGGGGTCCGGGCGTCTGAAGGCATTCTTGAGGTGCCTGGAGCCTGGAGCCACAGACCATGACTGGAGAGCTTTGGAATGCACCAGGCACATTAGCTTTCCTTGGACAGCACCTCAAAAGACTACACCAGGGACCGCCATCTGCAGTTCCTGGACCCAACAACTGCAGCCCGAAATCTTGATCGGGCACGCGTGTCGGAGCATCACCGAGACAGGCCTAGAAAAGATCCGAGGGGAAGCCGGAGCCGCGGTGAGCCTTATTCACACCTCCATCGATTCCCCGGCCCACCTTCTGAATTTTCAATGCACATCACATCTACCACAGTCACCAGAGTAGACCGATCTAACGCATTCCCTGATGCAGAATGTGACGGGGAAACTGTCAAAGTTTCAGCGCTTCAGGTCGGAGTCTCATACAACAGGAAAAGGACCTACATCACGTGCGCAAGGAGGGAACCTGAAAGGGCAGGAGAAGAGGCAGAGAAGCCTCGGCGAATATCTGGGACACGAGGGGTTGTACTTTCTGTATCCGGCACAGGGTGAGCAAGCCATCTTCTCATTCAACAATCCCATCGTCTCCCTGTCACGCGGGCATATCATCGGTGAAAAACCCGCCGGGTGTACAAGCTACACCCTGCGGATGCGGGGATACTCGAGGAAGCACAGGAGCTCGACTTCTCAGATTTCGTCAAAACTGCCACAGGGGAGGAAGATTTCTTGCTTCCGGCTGCAGTGAGTCGGGGGGCAGCTGCCTCGATCCTCGTTGATTACACGCCAACCACGATGATGAGAGCCTTGCTCGTAAGCCTTTTAGACGCGGATATGTTTACCAACCAACGTCTACACCGACGAGCAAGCAGCGAATCGGAGAGGTTGATGTGCGCCGCATTTACAGACATCCTCGCGATCGACACGGAGGAACACCCTCAACCAGTATCCTTCGCGGCACTTCTGAGAGAGAACGGGATGAGATGGCATCATCTATGGCACAGGAACGTCCGTCCGTCATCTCATGCACCCCAGGTACCCTCATCGCCGCGATCGTTGCCAACACCACCACCACCTCTGGGCCAGCGCCGCCAACATCGACACCATTGCAGCCAGCACCAGTGGAGCTAACGCCACCACTCACGATTAGAACCTCGCCAGTGAAACTTTCTTCATCATCTTCGATGCCACGGTGGCCCACGCCGTCACCATCAGCCATACTGATGGCGACGCCACCGCCCACCACTCAGCCACCCATATCGCTGCTGACGTTGCCGGTACAGCCACCGCCTCCGCCACCAACGCCGTCGACATCGTTAGGCCAAGCACACCTATGCCCACCGATTGTGCAACAGATGTCAAAATTTCTTCAGCACACGCTGAAACTCGTGAGGCGACAGGCAAGGGACTCATTTCTTGCTTAGGCCATTTTGGACTTGAAGGAAAAGGGAGGAGGCGACCCGTGCATGCTAGACGAGGAGGGTCTTCTGTAGCACTCGCCGATTACTTCACCTTCGCGGCTCGCGATGCCACATTCCATGATACCCGGAGCGACGGCGCTAGTCCACACAACGTACGCCCACCTCGGAGTCGGACGAACCACGGAGCTGATCCAAACGGAAGCTCCATTGGTCCAAACACAAGCGCGCCATCAAGGACTCCGTTCTCTCGTGTGGGTGCAGGAGGAGGAAGGAGTCGGCGAGCCAACGGGTAGCGAAAACGAACCACGATCAAGTCCCTGGTTTCTCCCATCATTCACAAAGACGCTCAGGACAAACGACTCAGTACCTACTGCTATTGTGGACAGTTTCGTCTTCGCGCGAACCTTGTCTATAACGTTAGTAGCAAAGTGCACCGCAACTGTTGCAAGCGCAACGCCAGCTGATCCCCGTCATCCTTCCTCATTAGCGCTGCCAGCTTGACCCTCGCTGTCGTTGTCGTCGTTGCGGTGGTCACGGTGACGGCAATCCACGTGGGGGGACGAAGACGGGTTCCGCTTAGGACCCCCCTGCCGCAACGCCGGGGCAGATGCCGTTTTATTTTTTATTTTTCGAGCATAAGAATTCCCAGTGGCCCACTGGTTCATCGCGCTTGTTGTAGGTACAGTATGGCCTTGGCTTCTTCTCCTGCTGCAAGGACTGCAGTCGAGGATCCTGACGAGCGCTGTTGCTCCGAGCTCCTCGCTACTGACTGCCATTCTGGCGCTGCTGGTGACGGAGAGAGCTCAGCAGCTGGTGGATCATGGCAGTGCATTGTTCGGAGAGCTTCTCGATTTCCTCATCCTCCATGCGTTGTAGCTGGCGGTCCAAGATCCGTGCCAAGCGATCCCTCATGATGTCGACGTGGTCACCGTTGGGGGCGGGGTCTCCTTCGTCTCCGAGACGCCGGAGGAAGGTTTAGGATCCGCTGAAGCTGACGGTGAGCTCTAACAAGGAGTTGTCGGGGTTGCTGGTGCTCCGAGTATCGTCCATTTCCCTCTCGGAACGTCTGGACTGCGCAAGTCGGTTTGGCCACCTCAAGGTGATGCCACTCGTAACGGTTCCATGGCTCCACCCCCAGAGGGTAATATTGATCCCTCATCTCTCCAGGACACGGAGTGTTCTAATTGTAGAGCTATGACGGCTAAGCGTGACAAATTGAGGAGACAACAGAGGCTCTAAGACAGGAGCAAAGAGCAGACACACCCGGACAGGGAACCAGACTCTTCCAGGAATCCGAGCGGATAATCTGCCGAGCGGTAAAACATGGAGAAGGCTGGAGGGTGAGATGAGCACGAGCCGAAGGTCTCCCGACATTGACAAAGAACAGCTCCTACAATGTTCGTAAAGCTGGGGTTTCGACCGATTCAATATGCGTGTTGGGTCCTGGAATATGGTGACTACACCATTCCTATTTATGTCCATTCCGTTGTGGTGATCGAATCGCTAGGTTTGGCTGCCTTTCAGGGGTCGGAACCCCGTGTTGTCACATTTTCTCTAAACGAGTTGTGGGATAAGGGTAGCACTATTCGGCAAACACATGTTTCGACTACAAATGACGGGGATCCTTGCCGTATAATCGTGGTGGAATATCATTCTTGTTTTTCAATATCCAACATTAGTTGTGCCAAGGCCATGGGTTTGGTTATCGGGTTGCACATTTCCTCTTTTCTCATAATTCATGGTTGGGTGAGGAATACAGTTCCGTATCTCTGCCGTGGCATGCGTGTTTGTTGGTCCTTATTTTTTTCATATCTGAAGAGCTATAACTCCTTACACAGCAGGAGTTCCAGGTTGTTGTATACAAATCGATAGCCGCATCACGCAGCGTCATCGGCGTGCCACATGTCTTAGCTTCTCAGGCGACGCTCTGCCTCTCACCTTGTCGATAACCTTCTGCGCAAATCGCTATACACCTGCGCATCACAAATACTTTGGCACGACGTAATATACAACTCTTAATCCTTTCCATTACGGTGATCTCGGCGGCTATGTCAGCGCGGCAGCTGTTATATTTTGGTGGTCGGCTTCCTTTCTGCCTCTTTTCATTCGGAAACTCGTTAGTGTAAATTGTAGATAGGCACACTCGCGTTTATTGTCCGTTTTCAGGTGTGTCTCGAATTTCCCGCCCTTCACGCACGATGCATGAATGTTTCTTGTTCATGTCCCACCTATTGTGTGCGTCTTGCCTGTTCTTGGACGCAAAACGCGAGAAGGGCCAGGCGCTGCCGACTGAACCTCACAGCTAGACGCAGGCGGCACCAAAGGAGCTGAAACTTCGTGGGGGTCGGTAAGGTGATTGATGAAATGTGCCCAATGGCGCGAGTTCTTTCGCCGCAGGATGGTCTGGATTGAGAATCCACACGTAAATAAACAACCAAACACGTTGGCTTGTCGGTCTGAAAGATACCTTTTTCAAGGACACACCCTTCTCAAGGAATGTGAATAAATCTGACCAATGAAGCCGTGTTTCCTCCATCTCCTTCACAACCACGTACAAAATGTATCGTGCCGGGATATGTGAATGGGCACATGGCACGCGAAGCATGATAACTATTTCATTCACTTAACATGTGACTCGATCGTTAAGTGAATCCTAATGGTTCCAACAAGTATAATTAGGATATATGAGTCGGTGAGATCACAGCGTAGAAGCGGGGAGGGCCGGGGATCCCGATCCACGTCTAGGTGAGCCAACGCGTGAGAGCTCACGAAACACCCAAACAAAAAAATGGCAATGAAGTCAGCAAACGTGTTACCCTGTCCAGATGCAACCGTCCCGTTGGCTTATTTGACTCTATTTTTAATAGAAGTTTCAATAAAACCGTATGCCCTAATACTTTATGGGGAACTAGGCAACATGCTCAACCAAACAAGCATCCAATGTTCGAGCTTTAGACGCTCCTCGAGAGGCCCCGAACAACTGAGACACACGTCCTGCGCATTGGTTTAAGAATATACACAGGGTGAGTGCATGCGAAATAGCATATGTTTAGTCTAGAGTTTTTCTCACACGTTCAAGTCTCGGCTATATCCGTTGCGCTTGTTGGTCCTACCTCACGGCCCGGGGTCTGAAAAGAAGCCCCTTGCTCTAATTGTGTGATGACACGAGCACTTGCATCATCCACGACTACATCACATTGTCGAATACGCTTACTCATGCTATGGCTCAATGCATACCAGATACCAGGCATATTTTTTCCCGCTATGTTTTCCGCTCGGCAACGTCCACACGTTAAGCCCCACAACATGGGGCTTGAAGTACGGGCCTTTACCGCGCCGAAGTACCGGACGATAACTATTTCAGCAGCCGGGGCGTTCGGTTTGTGTACCGTACAGAGAAGTTACAGCACACAAGTCCCCCCAGCGGTAACGCTCCCACGTACTCACCTAGTTTACGTTTTGATTGTGCTCTACCTCCATAAGTGCTCCGCTTTTTATCAACAACGAGCCTATTCCCACTTTCGTGCTCGTATGGCAATGTGAGTAGGTCGCTTACAGCCAACTATGCTCACGGAGGGGCATACTGGCAACGCGAGGTACGTATGTCCTTATGACCTATGTTGCATAGAGCAAACCCTACTCACGGAGGGTCGTACTGGCAAACGAGGTAGGCTTAGCGGGTCCCATTCACGCTGCACAACGCAACAGCACAGCCCAGGTATCTTGTTGAATTCCACAGCACCTGCGATTTATGTCTCCCGTACCCTGATACAGCATCCGCCTGGATTTCTCTTTCATCTGCAAGTTAGTCGAGCGTAGAATGTAGCCCGAAGTACAACATTCAGAAAAGTAGCAAACAAAGATAGTGAAGAGGAATTGAGAAGTGGATAGTATTGGCAAAGGCTACGGTACGGGAGCCACCCCCCTGATTACCACGGAAGTGGACCACACGCAGGAGTGGCCCTGAAGCTCTCTCCAAAATGGACAAAACTCGTTTCGGTTGGTGCCACATAATAGGACAACCCTGTGGGAGGTGCCTGCCGCACAACCAAAGAACACAACATATCGGGACTGAAAAATGAATGGGCTAAACACTCGCGCGAGTGGCTCCAACCAGCTGAAGTAATTGGCCGCACAACCCCCTCCCCCCTATCATACCCTTGGTGAGTTGAGTGTGTCACCTTTCCTCGCACGTGGCCGTGCAAAGGCCGCTGGGTGTCAACAGGGCGGGAGCATCGGCATTTTCTCTCATCCTGTTTTCTCGCAAAACCACTAGGGTAGATTTCATTAACACCACGCAGTGACGAACGGTGCACGTAGGGGAGACGAGGGGTGGCAGGGCATACGTCGAAGGCCGTAACGCATACTGATGGCTTCATTCAACTTTCCGATTTTGCGCCGGATGTATAGTCTAACAGGTTTAGGTTCAACATGTTCTGCACAGAGACCAATCTTTTACAGCTAGTGACGCAGACTTTTTACAGCGGTTACAGTGAGCGGCGCCCACGTTTACTGTTACAGCTGTACCCGGCTACAACATGGAAATGTATTGTGCAGCACCCGGAGCCTGCAAAAAAAACTCACACAGCAACTTCATGGCAACTTGAGGAGTGAAGCAAGGCTCGGAGCCCCAGCACATGAACATATTCTCGCCGTAGTCGTTGCGGTCGTCGACGCTACTGTGAAAAAACTCGCCGCACGACCTTGAGAGGGCATCAGCGTGAACCTGCATCGAACGGGAATCACCACAGGAGACCGTACTACTGTCAGCCCCCGTTCCCATCAGCTCGAGAAAGCATGTGAGACCAAGTTAAGGGGGTGGAATGGGAGGAGAAGCAGAGCAACTGCTTGCCGGTATTGCACGGGGAGAGAGCGTAGAACACACAGCATGCGAGAAAGCGGGTAAGTAAATTATGTTCAGGATGAACAGAAGAGTATAACTTCATAACGTACGTAATCCCACTCCTTTCGTTGGCGATATCAAAGCTGCTGCTACTGCTTGTTGGTTGACCAGACTTATGTACCCGTAGTCTGGCATAGCTCACCATTGCAGACGCGGCCACCTCGTCGCCGTACAGCAGAGGTTCTGTGTTGAGCAGGCACCTGCAAAACGGCCCTTTCAATAGGGTGCATACGAGGTGTATTGGGATACATGAGGGGCGGCGACGATTTTTACCAAAGCTGGCCGTAGATTTGTATTCAAAACGATGGGCTCATCGAACTTCAACTTAGCGGAAATCGTCCACCCATGCAATTCACGGCACGGTGTCCGCGCTGTACTAGGCACGTGCTATGAAAGAGATAGCAAATATTTGGCCAAATATGTTTTTCATATTGACGGGACTGTTTAGCCCGAAATAGTTGGAAGGTTGTGTTTTGATTTCCAATATCAGGTTTGGGTACACCGAGGCCATGTGTTTGATCATCGGTAGGCCATGGATTTGCTCGTCCGTTTTGCATTTTCATTATTACTCAAAAACAGTTGCTGGGTGGAAATAGAGCTTTCGAAATCAGGAGCCTCCAACAAAAATGGGTAAACCCCGCTATACCGTAGTATACGTGGCAACTGCAGAGTCTTATGGAACGCTGCTTGCCTGGCCTCGTGGCGCAGCCATAGCAAAGTTTTCTCCGGCGACGGAGGCTCGGTTGTACGAGCAAGGGAAGGAGCGGTATTTGATGGAGTTGATGGAGGTGTTGCCGACGAAGGCGAGCTGGCTGGATAGTGGGGCGCTACGTGATGACAACGGTGACGGCGTCGGCGGTGCGGGGGTAGGAGATCTTAAAAAGCGGGTTGGCATTACTGTTGTTGGAATCCTCGTGCTGGGGGGAAGCGCATCCGACGAACTCGTCGCGGGTATTGCGACCCATGCAACCTCATTTCCAACTCGTAAATCTATCCTAGTCTAACTCCAAGTGTTTCGTCCCCATGTCGGGACTGTGATGCTAAAAGTTTTAAAGGGGTAGACGATGCGGAGTGCTCTATGCGACCACCTGCAACGTACGAGTGCTGACGGCATTAGGAGAAGTTAAATTTGGTTGATGAAGTTGAAGGCATCATTCTGCCGTCAGCGGCGCTTGGTTTGGGTAAATAGTGTACTCATCGACACGCCGCATCTACAGCAAGAGTGACAACAAGCGATTGCGTCCGTCCCCAGCTAATACAAGACAGCACAGTCAATGTGTTCAAGAAAAATGTTTGCATAACTCTCACCACGGAAGAGCAGGCAAGGTGTCACGCCGGAGACATCGCACGAGATGCCCGACTCTATGATAGCGGCGGTGCAACGGTCAGCAGCGCCGAGAAGGGAGCCGGCTACCGTCGCGCACTCGGTGCCTCCACACGTCCCACATTACTCCACGCAGCACACGACACCAAACCGAACGCCCGAAATACCGTCGGCACACAAATAGCTTGCCGACTGGCTTAAGGACGGCAGTCTGTCGGTGGGTCTAGGCGAGATCGCGGGGGGTATCCACATATTCGACACAACAGGCGTGGGGTTGTTCGTTGGCTAGTCCGCCTGGCGAGTCATGGGCGAGGGCACGGGTGCCGCTCTCGCCGCGAGTGCGCTTTCGACGTAGATTTCGTGTAGATCGAACGCAAAGTCTTCCCCTGCATAAGAGGCACAAGTGTAGGGCAAGGTTAGCATATGTCACCATGAACAATAGCGCGAACGGTTTTGGCAGAAGCGAAGCCTACTCTAACATCTCAACGGCCTTGGCACTCACGTTATGCAATAAGCGATTCCTATATAAAGCATACATATCGGCGTTCGATAGGTCGATGTACTCAGCACCGCCCGAACCAAACACACGCAGGTGTGACACCGTAATCAGGCAGGCATAGCTTCGGACGATGGCGCGGAAGTAAGGCTGTCACCGTCTCTGGTTTGCAGATGTTAGAAAGCGTACCCCCCGCCAATACACATTGGTCACCCCCGGGCTTAGCTTGTACTCACCGCACATGGTGTTGCCGTCGCCAACGCAGGCATAGTCGCACCTGCCAACACCGTTGCGGGTTGGGTCGACGCCGTCTCGGAATCTACACCAACACTATTGACCGTACTGGAGACCCATCAACGCGGCACCTTCTCCTGCGCAGTATCTGTAGCAGCGCTGACAACGGTGGTCCACCGAAAAAGAGACTAAGTTGGAAAAACCAATCAGTACCTCCTTGGTGAATCGTCGACGTCCAGGCGCCGGTGTTTGTTCTTCATCTGGACCATTTTTTGTCCATGAATGATGGGCTCCACGATAGGGGAAGCGCTTTTTTGTTAAACCATGTTCAGAATGACGACGGGGCTCCTTACTGAACCAAAATCGTCGGAATATATTTTTTTATTAATTTGGGCAAGATATGAAGATTTTTCTTGTGTACCTAGTCCATTCGAATGAGCATTCAATTTTAGTACTCAAAGTCTGTTTCAGGGTGAGGTATTAATAGTAACAGTATAAGAGTCATATCACGATAGGGTCGCAGTTGTTGGATTCAATAATAATGTACTTGTCCGATTGAGCTCCTCAAGTGAAACACTACCGGTTAGTCAAGTAATTTCACGAGTATATATAGACTATACAAGGTTCCCCTTCGGAGGCAGGGTGATGCAAGAGGCGGATGCTTTTTTTGCATTTTGCACCCCCGTGCGTTCGCCCGCATCCTTACGTCAGATAGAGCATGCAGCTATACTGCAATGTAATTGATCCGGGTGTAGTATCGTAGATAAGGAAGGGTTGTAATTGTGATACTACTGCTGTGAGGACAGCCCAGATAAATTGTGGTGATCTAATGCTGTTGTAGCCTACCAGGTATTTCCAGATCTTCTTGGAAAATACACTGACTGGTCGATCGGTGACCGGCCATGTGCAACAATTTGCGGGTACTTTTGATGTATGTGCGATTTGGCTGCTGTCTTGGTGTAAATAAATACTCGACGCTTCAGCTGTGTTGGGCGATCCGAAACAAACGATGCTAGTTCGCGCAACACGTTGCTGCAGCAACGGCGACCTCCGCAGCCAGCACTTGAGTGCCTTCCCCTAAGGTGCTCAGTCACAGATAGCACTGGTGCCGTTATCAAAGCCAGCTCCCTCCCTCCCTCCCATGCTCCCCACGCATAGGCACTCCGTCATGGAACGAGTATGTAGCAAGAATGATAGGCTAGGCGAGGTCATTACCACAGACAGCCGATTCTGTACCTTTAGAAAATTACACAGTATAGACACCAACAGCAGTAGCAGCAGCGGCAGCAGCAGCGGCTGCCGCGGCGGAGCGGGGGTGCTGGCGGTGGCGCTGGAAGCTTTGGCAACAGCGCTGTGGTATAGCGGCAAAAAATCAGCACCAAGCACGACACGGAATCTGCTGACGGTGTGAGCAGCAGCGGATAGGGGGGAAAAAACGAACGGCAGCAGCAGCTGATGAAACATTTGCAGCCTTAATCACCAATACCAGCATTGAAATTACAAAAATAGCTGACGTTTTGATGTTGAGGGACAGCCGTTCGAATGGCCCAGCAGCTGCGGGGGCTGTTCGAAGGGTCCAGCAGCAGCTGCAGCTTTGGAAGTCTGTACAGCCCAAAAGTCCAAAAACGAAAGTTTTAACGACCGACCGCGACTTAGATTATGGTAATTATGCTCATTAGGACTACGGCGTAGACGCTTGGTCGAGTTGTGCGAATTAATGCCTTCGAAGTCATTTCTCGTGTGAGATATTGATGAGCTCCTCATGTTAGGAGCTCAGAAAATGCTTAGAATCTGCTGCACTCCTAGCGTGGGATGCCTCATAAAGCTCTTCAAGAGGTTAGGAGCCTCAGAAATAAATGTGGTGCACACCTTTTCCATACCATGTGCCATTTTTTTTTTTTTGTTCGACGCCAATTGTGCCTAAACCGCGCATTTTCCTACGAATCAGGACCATAGAATGGGCACGAGGAAGGGCATGAAGTTATGCCGCCACAAGGGTCCACTACGGAACACGAAGAAACAAACACATAATGTGTGCGCTGCACCGATGTCATGTCGCGTGGATCACGCCAATATGATTGCGCTATTCGCGGAAAAAAGGAAGCGTGGTTGTCGATCGGGGCTATCGCCACGATAGAAAGAGGTAGGTCACACTCTGGGTACGCTTCTCGCGAACATGACAGCAGATCGTAGCTCGTTTGGCTTCCCGCGGCCACAGCCAGCCCTCAGTCCGTATATCCGGCATCACGGCTATTATAAAGCTCCGTCGTCGCCAGGAATCGACACACGCTCTCCACTGTAGGCCTATCGGCAGCAACAAGTAGTTTCGTGGCGTTCGTTCTTCTTCTCCGTTTGCCACGCTCGTGCCGCTGCGCACATGAAGCGGACGACACACGAATATGCAGTAAATAACCCTTTCTCCTCCGCCGCTGTTCTAAGCAAAGCAAACAGCGCTGCTTCGGTAGAGAACCACGATTATCAACCCCATCGGTTTGTGAATTAAACCATGACATGGTTTTGTCTTTAGACCTTGGGAATGTTACTCTCTATGAAAGGCGGCCAAGTGCTCTCTTGCTTCTAGGGGCAGGGGGGTGGGGGGATTGCGCACGGCTTGGTTGCCCGCAGTAAGGGTATTTGACGAAGGCTGCCTTAGAAGGGAGCTCTTCCGTATTCACTACCGAATAATTGGCCACTAGCTCGAGTGGCTCTGATCCCCGGTAAAAAACGGGCATGTGCACATCATGCAGTGGTTAGTGTAGCGTAACAAATGAATTGTCTTGTTTTTGGACGCTGCGCAATATTGCTACATTTGATCCATTCACACAAGACTACAGCACCCAAAACGTCATTGATTCACACAAATTCAAGACACTAATTAACTTCCACGATCGAGGCAACCAACGATATATATGGGGGGGGGGGATACACACTTTACGTGCTGCTTGCCTCAGCCATATCACCATTGACCGCGTTAGTCATATGACCATTAACCGCTGTTGGTAAATCAGTGGCTTCTGGAGAAAGGTATTATATTAGAGAGACCAATGTCTGGAGAGACAGGTCAGAAAGTGGAGTAGGTCATGTGGGCCAACTCTCCACAGCCCAGTAACAACCGCTCGTAGTCGAATACCTAAACCTCCTCGCATAGTGCCTACTCGTGCATACCCGTGGGACTGCTCGTGGGTGATACCACGAGACGATTCCTGTAACTTACCTCCGTGACACAACGTATGTAACTGTAACTTATTGCTACGCTGTTCGTTGAGACAAGCTATATCGTGTTAGCAACACTACAGGAATGTTCCTATTCGTCAATGTGTCCAACGTACCGACATACCAACGTACCGTACACACCACTACGGTCCGATGTATAACTCGTGCACATGTACGATCTACCGAAGTACCGTAGCACCACAAGAAGAGTATTCTGGTACAACAACATAGAATCAACAGTTCTGCTATTCAAACCAACCAATCAGAGTTTCACCGCAGTACAGTTGATACATACATGCCGCTATCACGAACACCCTCCCTAGGGGCTGTTGTATCTACCAGACCAAATACATATCAAACAAAAACAAAAACAAAACGACTCAGACTTCTACTTTTTGATACCAAGTGCAAAGTCGCGGTGAACTTCAAAACGATCTCTCGGCAGCGCCTTCGTGAGGATGTCCGCGTGTTGTTTCTCGCTGGGGACGTGGGTGACTTCGATCACACCCTCCTCGGTCAGATTCCTAAGAAAGTGGTGCCTCACATCGATGTGCTTACTCCTACTCGAGCTCAGCGGGTTCTCTGCGAGCGCAATCGCCCCCTCGTTGTCTTCAAGGACATCTATCTTACGAGGCTTCGCACTCGGCCTCAGGAACTGAAGCATTCCGTTTACAAACAGAGTCTCCTCTACACCATCTCCCATCGCAAGATACTCTGCTTCTGAAGTTGACTGTGAAACGCATTTCTGCGTCCTAGAAATCCAAACTACAAGCATCGCCGCCACGAAAACCATCGCACCCGAAACTGATCTACGGTCAGTGGCCCTACTTGCAAAGTCAGCATCTACATACACCAACGTGCCTGCGTCTACCGAACTATCCTGCTTGAACTTCAAAGTCAGATGCGCCGTTTCCAGAAGGTAATTGAGAATCTTCTGAGCTGCCTTCCAGTGGCTCCTCTTTGGTTCGTGAGAGTGCCTCGCCACCGCCCGCACAGCATTCGCGATGTCGGGCCTTGTCTGGCTGGCGATCCACATCAGGTTCCCCACCACCTCTCGGAACGGCACATCTCCTGCCCCCTCATCCTCCATCACGGACCTGTTATCATTGGCAAGGGAAGCAGGGATCGAGCTGGTGCGACATATATTGAATCTCTCGAGAACACTCCTGATATAACTTTCCTGAGAAATCTCAATCGTACCAGCCTCACGGTCGCGAATATATTCACAACCTAGAAAGAACTTGACCTCCCCCAAGTCCTCCGTAGGAAGAGAGTCACCTAGTGCTGCCACAACCACCTTGGCAAGGCTCTTACTTCCTGCATACAGAATGTCGTCCACGTGGATCGCGACCATCCCCAATACCTCGTCTCCCATCATGAAACGCAGGACACAGGGGTCAGACATTGACTGCTCAAAACCAATCCTCTTCAGTTCCGACACCAGCCTCTTGTCAAATGTCCTAGAAGCCTGCTTCAATCCGTACAAACTCTTGTTCAAACGGACAACCTTTCCTGACATCGACCCGCAGCCAGGAGGCAACTTCATGAACACCTCGTGATCCAATTCCGACTGAACAAATGCCTGCTCAATATCCCAGTGGAGTAATTCCAAATTGTACAAACACGCCAACACTATCAGCAATCGTAAAGATGCAGCATTTGCGGTAGGCGAGAATGTCTCAAGATAATCCACACCATACTTCTGCTTGAAGCCCTTCGCTACAAGCCTAGCCTTGGCCTTCACTATCTTTCCTGTTTCGTCTGCTTTCCAATTGAAAACCCATCTAGCATCAATCACATTACAGCCTATCGGGACTTTTACTGCCAACGTGAACGTTCCTGCTCTTATCAAGCCTTCAATTTCGGCAGACCTGGCTCCTTCCCAAATCTTAGCGTACTTCGAACGCTGGGCTTCCTGATAACTACCAGGCTCCGATTCTACATCCTGAACCAGTTCTTTCGGCAATTTCGTCTCATCACCTGCTCTCTGCTCCGACAACAATGAGTACACGACCTCTGTCGCGAAGATGGGTCCTAGGGTGGCCATGAGGCCGGGTACACTCTGCTGGTTGACTGCACGAGTTTGCGCGCGAGTCCTACCTTCTCTAACTTCATCATTTTCACGCGCGGAAGTATTAAAGTCAGCAAGCTCGGCCACATGCCGCGGACGACGAGCGGCTGGAGGGGATGCCTCCGCCTCTACCAGTCCTCCCGACCCAATCGACTCTTCATCATCATGCCCTCCCTGCCCCATCGACTCTACCTCATCATCCCCTCCCAGATCCCCCATCTCTACCTCTCATGATTCCTGCCCTCCCTGGCCCTCCCCGTCATTCACAGGCGAAGACACAGAAGGAGCTACACTACTAGAAGAAATGTTCACGGGGGCAGACGGTTCAGCAGGGGAAGATGGAACAGAAAAGGACGGGCCTATACTACCTGCGCCAACACTCTCAACCTCCTCGACTCCCACACCAGAGGGCACGGCATCACGTTTCAAAAGTGTGTGAGCAACTCCTCTTCCCACAAGCGGCCATATCTCGGTTTCAACATCGTCGTCACTATCCTCCCCTCCCTCCTCTGCTACCTCTATCGGCAAAGAAGGTTGCAGCGGAGGGAGCTGTGACCGCAGCACCTCCCACGTCACATCCCTCGTTTCTTGAATAGTACCAGCCCTCGTAAGTACTCTATGACAATCACGCGGGTGGTCTCTCGAAGGACCGACATAGAAACAACTCTCACCCTTCGGCAGCAGCTTTGACGGTCGCTGCCACCTACAGTAGGCGGGCTTCAAAAACGGATACGGTCTAGCGGGACGAGGTTCACCATACCACATTTCATACGGCGATTTGGATTCAGGGTTAGCAGAACACGCAGTGTGGTTCATCGCTTCGCAAGCCCAGTGCATAGCCTCAGCCCAGAGTTTATCAGTCTTAGGTAACTGTACATGCCCAAAAAGAACTTTAGCTTGAATACGAGCCGCCATCGCGGCCTCCTCTATCAATCCCAGCCCACGCTCTGCAACACCATTATATTGCGGACTATAAGCCGGTGTGAACTCTTGTTTGATCAAAAGCTCGTTGCACACAGATGCAAACTCCCCCCCGAAAAACTCCCCACCATTGTCAGACCTAACAATCTCAACCAATGACGGGACACCATCAGCACGCACACTCGCAAGAAAACTCCGGAAAGCACTGCCAGCGTCTGATTTATTTTTCAGGAAATACAGCCATGCACGTCTCGTGAAATCATCCTTCACAATCATGGGGTAATGTTTTCCCCCTACGGACGCAATGTCCTTCCTTCCTCCCAGGTCAACAAAAACTCTGCCCAACTTTTTATCCGATCGAGTTTTAGTTTCCCGAACGATTCCTTTCCGAATAGCCTTCGACATCGAACACCCGCTCTCATTCTCGTCGGCCTCGGGCTTTCCAGTCTGGGAAGGATGAGGGATGATGCGAGCCTTGCAGTCGAGCTTCATGTGACCCACCTCCCCACACTTGTAACACCTCCCCTGAAAAGACTTCTTCGAGGAATCGGACTCAGAGTTAGACTTCTGCTTGTTGTGCTTCTTGAAGTTATTCTTCTTCTTCGCAGGCCTAAACACCAGAGCAACACTATTCTGCTTCTTAGAACCACCCTGTGCTTGCAAGTCTAGGTACCGCTCACGCACTTTGGTCTCGATGAAAGAGGGGTCATTCGAACAGAACACCACAAGAGTCTCACGTAAAGTCTTGTACTCGGGGGACAGTCCTTCCAGCATGAGATTGCACACTTCACGATCATCCTTCGTTACTTCAAGCATGGTCAACACACCAAGCGTCTCTCTGATGGATGAAAAGAAAGTTGTGGGATTCTCGTGGGGACGCATGCGCAGAGACTTCAGCTTTTCTTCCTGCACTCGAATTTGACTCTGACTCAACGGTAGAAAGTGATCCTTGAGCGCGCGAAAAGCCTTATACGGGGAACCAGCTTGCCTTGCCATGTTTTTGTGGCTGTATTTCTTCAAGCAGTCGAACAGAAACCACCAAGCAATCTCATGCTGACGCAGTACACCAACGCTGTATCCCTTCGCTACCCAAGGGGTCAAGTCGAAATTAACGTCGGCGATTTTAATGTCGATATCACAGGTGAACGGCTCGCTCAGATTGTAGTGACGAGCTTTGAGCAGAAAATTCTGCGACCATGAAGGATACGATAAATCGGTACCGATAAATTCAGGAACCTTGGGAACTTTCTTGAAAAGAACCCCACCCAAGCTCTCCCCCGAACTACTGTCAGCCGCTGGGATCAGTGTGTTCCCACTAGCGACTTTTCCCCACCACTCACTTGCTGAGGTAGTGGGCGGAACAGAGGACTGGCTACCTAAAGCCCCACCAACAGTCCCGTCAACCGAACCAAAGTTTACTGCAGGAACAGAGGAACGATTCTCATCAGAAACACGCGGGTTCAAGCCTGGGTCTGCAACACCCCTACTCCCAACCCTCATGTCGGACACGCCAAAGCCTAGGGTATCGCCTCCCGTACTCCCCGCGGTCCTACCGGCAGCACCCGATTGGTGCACACCAGACTCTAGTTCGATGCCTCGCGGCGCAGCGCGCGAACTAGAGGACTCCACATTCTCCCTCTGGTGTGTCTCAACAACTGTCTGGAGCATCTGCTGCTGGTTAGAAAACATATCCAGCATTTGAGACACTCGAGACTCTAAGGAATCCATTCTCTCACCAAAGCCCTGCGGGTCACCCTGTTGGTTTGCCGCAGGGTCACCTCCCTCCTGTTCAGCCATGACGAGGCCGGTTGATCAAGCCGCCCTCACAGTCTCGTCGAACACAGTCCAGGGGGACGTACAGCAGTCGACCGATAGCGCTATAGCGTGTTGGTAAATCAGTGGCTTCTGGAGAAAGGTATTATATTAGAGAGACCAATGTCTGGAGAGACAGGTCAGAAAGTGGAGTAGGTCATGTGGGCCAACTCTCCACAGCCCAGTAACAACCGCTCGTAGTCGAATACCTAAACCTCTTCGCATAGCGCCTACTCGTGCATACCCGTGGGACTGCTCGTGGGTGATACCACGAGACGATTCCTGTAACTTACCTCCGTGACACAACGTATGTAACTGTAACTTATTGCTAGGCTGTTCGTTGAGACAAGCTATATCGTGTTAGCAACACTACAGGAATGTTCCTATTCGTCAATGTGTCCAACGTACCGACATACCAACGTACCGTACACACCACTACGGTCCGATGTATAACTCGTGCACATGTACGATCTACCGAAGTACCGTAGCACCACAAGAAGAGTATTCTGGTACAACAACATAGAATCAACAGTTCTGCTATTCAAACCAACCGATCAGAGTTTCACCGCAGTACAGTTGATACATACATGCCGCTATCACGAACAACCGCGCATCCCTTTCGACACGGAACACCATACCTATATAGGGAAGGGGGGGGGTGAATATATTGTTGATTCATACCATTTGAACGCACTAACTATGTTTGATGGCAGAGAGAGACGATACGATATTACAGCAGCACGAGACCGAAAGAGGCTAGAGAAAAATGGTAGATACGTGCGCGAGCACGAAAGCACTAAGACTAAGAGTAAATAACTCCCTGGCGTCGCTTTGGTCGTTTTTTTACTATCGGCACGTTAAGTTATTAATAGTTAAACAATTAGTAGGCTATGGAGCTTATTGGTTTCCCCAGTATCGCCTCAGGAGTGATTCCTTCATCTCTGAAGCCGAACTCCAGGACATGATCGAACAAGTTGTCAAGGTAGAAAGCCAAAAGTATGTTGACCCTTCAGCGCTGAAACCGTCGTCAGAGTGGTCGAAGCAGCGCGCGTTCCACGAGAATGCCGCCTTCCAAAGCGATGCTGGATAATCGAACGGCAGGGATTATCTATTATGTGTCATGTATTGTGCATTATGCGTGCGGAACGGGGCTAAGGTGGGAGTCATTGGTTAAGTTCCGAAACAAGTTTTCGTGCGAAAAACGAGTTGGCGTGAGAGCATGGGTTAGCGTACATAAAAAATATGGTTTATCGTTCGAGACATGGGATAGCGTGCGAAGCATGGGTTAGGGTGCGAAACGTTACATGCGTTGGCGTGAGAAAAGAGGATTTGCGCGCATCAGAAAGAGGGGTGAGCACGATAAATGTGGACTAGAGTGCGAAACACGGCATGTGTTGGCGTGAAAACATGGGTTCGCGTACATGAGAAACATAGGTCAGAATGATAAACATACGATAGCGTTAGCATGAGAAACCTGGGTTGGCGTGAGAAGGATGCGTTAGCGTGAGACAGGTGGGGTTAGCGTGCGAGGCATGGGCTTAGCGCGCGGAGCGTGGGTTTAGTGTGCGAAGCATGGGTTAACGTGCGACATCATGGTTAGAGTACGACACACTGCGTAGGGTGCGAAACATGGGTTAACGTGAGAGACATGGATTAGAGTGCGAAACATGACATGCTGGCGTGAGAAACATAGGTTCGCGTGCGTGAAAAACACGGGCTTGCAGGAGTAATCGGGGTTAGCTTGAGAACATGCGTCAACGTGCGTGGAAAACATGGAGCAGGATCAGAAACTCGACTTAGCGTGAGAACCATGTGCTGGCGGTAGCATGAGCATAAGCAACCTGGGTTCGCGGGAAAAGCATGTGTTAGCGTGAGAATCACGAGTAGGCGTGAGAAACATGGGTCATCATTCGAAACATGGGTTTAGTGTGGGAAACAACGCTTGGCATGCGACACGTTGGCTAGCATGCAAAATATGGGTTAGAGCACGAAACATGTGTTAGGGTGATAAAAATGAGTTAGCGTGAGTACTATGTGCTCGCGTTGGCATCAAAAACATGCGTTGGCATGGGACATGTATCACCGTGAGTCATGGGCTACCGTACAAAAAATGGGTTGACGTGCGAATCACGGATTAGCGTGATAAACATGGGTTCGTGTGCTAGCGTGGATGAGAAACATGAGTTAGAGTGAGAAGCATGAGTTGGCGAGGAAACCATATATGTTTACTCGTTAGCATACCAACCGTGGGCTTGGCGTGCTAAGCATGGGCTTAAGTGCAAAACATGAAGTTAGCGTGATACATGGATCTAGCGTGCGGCGCATGGGGCGTAGAATGCGTGAAAAGACGGGAAGGTATACCTTGTAAAAACCTTGAGTTATCGTGGGAAAACATGTGCTACCACGAGCATGAGAAATCCGAGTTAGCATGAGAAGCGTGCGTTAGCGTAAGAAAATGAGCTAGCTTGACAACCATGTGTTCGCGTTAGCAAAAACATGGGTTAGCTAAGGAAGCGTATATATATTCTTATGTTAGCGTGGGAAAAATGGGTTAGAGTGCGAAACATGGGGTCAGAGTAAGAAACACGGGTGAAACATGGGTTTGAGTGAGAACACGGGCTATAGTGCACAAACCGCATGGCTACGGTTGAAAAGCGGCTGGCACATGCTACGGAGTCATCCCACGGGGTACAGAGGATGCACGTTTTGATCAAAAAAAAGGTATACCTTGCCGGTTGAGATCCTCAAGTGCGTGTAGAATTATCGGTTAGTATGATAATGTTACACGAGTATCTATGCTTTAGGGCTAGTGCATAGAAGCGTTGGTCGGGTTGCGCAAACGAATGCCTTTCAAGTCATGTAGTATCGGGTGGGATATTCAGCTAGAGCTCCTCAACTGCCGGTCGCCCCGGTGGCGTATCAGGTTATCCTCGAGCCTGGTATAGGTCAGTTTCGTGAGTTCGAATCCCCCCGAGTGCATACTCACTTGTATAAATTCGTGGGGACTTTTTCTTGCGCACAAATTGACTTGCGGAAAACGCGAGAGCGTGAGATAGCAACACTCGATGAAATCGGCGAGCAGTGGGATTGCTGAACCCTATGCGCGATAAAAATTGAAGAGGCAAGAACCAACCGGGGGGGCAGAAGGGGTGACACCTGTGACCACGGCTTGTCCAGAAGCTGGAAAGTAGAAGTGTGCGAAAAAAAGTAAGGAAAAAAAAAGGTAGGAGCTCGAAAGGCTTTGCTACGCCCCTGGCGCCGGACGACTCTAAACCAATGCTACGGTAAGCTCTTAGGTAAATGTGCACCTGAAGATGGCCCTTTGATACGCTACTCTTGACCAATACTGCCGTAAGGGAAGGGCCCTTTTAGGGCTATTTTTTGCAAATGGCTTGGGGTCACTCGCGCGAGTGAGTGACCCCGTGTTCCCTGCGGTCATAGGCTTTCGTGCTGTGTTGACCTTCTTTGTATTGATCTCCAACGGAATGGTTTGCTAGGCTGCGAATAAACAACTCACCTAACGTGCCTCTGTTTTTTTTTTTTAGATACAGGGTCACTTGCGCGACTGGCTCATACCAAGTAGTGAAAACTGGGGGTACTCCCCTACCCTAGCCTTGATCTTTTTGTTTTTCTTTCTTTCTTTCTCAATCTTCTACTTTCCAGCTTCTAGACAAGCCGTGGTCACAGGTGTCGTCCCTTCTCTCCCTCCCTGGTTCTTGCCTCTTCAATTTTTATCGCGCATAGGGTTCAGCAATCCCACTTGCTCGTCGATTTTCCTCCATCGAGTGTCGCTAACTCACGCTCTCTCGGGCTTTCCGCAGGTGAATTTGTGCCCAAAAACAATCCCTACGATTGTAAACGAGTATGCACTCGGGGAGACTCGAACTCACTAAACTGACCTGTACCAGGCACGAGGATAACCTGATACGCCACCGGGGCGACCGACTCTGTACCTCTCTGGGGCAAAACACATATTTTGACTATACAGAAAGTGCCGCCCGATGCCCGGTGCCCGATGACCTAACCCATGGCCTAGGGATATAAAAAAAAGATTTCTCGAAACACGAATTATATTCTGATGATTTGAGGTTAAAGAGCGCCACCATTGGATAAAGCAAATGCCCGAAACGTGCTACCAGGTGTATATGGTAGCACTATCGTAGCACGCATAGGCTGACGCAGTTTTCAGATGGGTAGACGTTCTTGATGAGCATTTCTCATTAGTTAATCATCGGTGAACGGCCCGTGAAACGTCTCCCGAGGTCCGGACGCCGCTTTCTGCTCTTCTGGGATGGATGCATTCGTTGTAGATGGCACTTCAGCAGATAGATTGATCCTGCATGCAATCCATTGCAACATAACATGTTCATGCACTACTATTGTACCTGGTAGTACTTACAAGGTAAACATGTCGTATCTGTGACCGGCATTATGTTCGAGTTTTTACGGAATAAGACGTTGACGTGGTGTTAACCGTGTGGTAATTGGACATTTCGAGGTCTCTACCGTACTTACGTCAATGATCGACGCGTTTCATCGTCTCGCAGACATCGAGTTGGCAACGTACCGGTAGCAAAAGATGGAGCTTGAAACAGGGCGCGTATTCGGCGGATGCTGAGCTAATGTGTTTGCTTGGCTGCTGCTGCCGTATGCCTCTATGTTCGTTAAGCAGAGCTCTATGCGGGAATCCATGCAAAAAAAAACGTAGGGGAGCCAGCCGAGACAGCTCTACAGCGAATGGAGACTTTTTTTTTTATACGTCGGCACCATGCCCAGCCACCATGAGGTAGCGCTGCGTCTAGTGTAGCAAAGCAGTTTTTTACAGTAACTCACGCTTGCTTACGCTGCCTGCTCCGTATCTTCCTGTGCGTTGAGGTGACTGTTTCGCAGCTCCCCCCGGCGGGCAGCCGTTGCTGGAAGGGCTCCAGCTATCGACGCGGAGGCGATATCCGAAAAGATACCACCCCCAAGGCCCGCATATATATATGTCTGATTTAGTGTACATCAAGGATGACCATTATTAGCGGAGCGGATACTCTATATGTCAGCGAGGGACCAGTGCACGCTGAAGCACGCCGAAATTGTGTGGTTGCATGAACTATCTAGCACAGGGTGCTCGCCTAACTAGGATGGCTGACGTGAGGTTTGAAGACCAAGGCGACTCTGCTTTTGAAGACACAACAAAGTGCCTGGTCTAGCAAGCACTACTTTATATATTTATACATACTTCGAAGTATATAGATGTATATATATACCCGTCTGGGCGCGCCGCTACTGTCTGCCCGCCGTGCTGTACGTAGAGAGACGACCAGATGCGATGCCGACCCAGCGATTTCGATCAGACTAACCTGTGGTGCAGTAGAACGAGATGCCATATAATACCCCGGAGGAGCACTAAATGCCCATTCGCGGTTCGATAGTTGTCTGAATCGCGGTGGGCACAACGGAAACAACACCAACGACGAATGAACGCTCCTAGGACGGAACACGAAGAGATCTAGGCGTACATATCATAGAGCAGAACATGGCAGCAGATTTTTAGAGCTCTTGGAACCCCGTCTCGAAAACGGAGCAGGCTTTTGTGGAAGAGTAACGAGAATCGAACATCGACCTCGATCATAATGGGGCAAAAGAAGTTCTTATTACACTAGCTCTCTGTGAAGCTTCATCTGCAGTGCCCCAGGGAGCAACCAACAGCAGCGCCGGTACGTGCCAGCCCGATATGTCGACACTATTCAGGGCACGCCGGCACTATTGGCATTAGGGTTGTTACGCGTAGCTACTACTGTAGGAGAGTTCCAGTCGTGCCAAGCAGCACTATAGAGAGCAGAGGCACCATTCAACCGGCACATTAGAGGGAGCCTTCCACCGTACCAGGAAGTAAATACAGTTACATCGGTAGTCTGGCATGGTATAATGCCCCATGAGAGTCATTAATGCAACGATGCTGGATGATTTGGGATACAGTATTGGTCCCCCTATAATGCCGGTGTGTGCCAGTTGTGTTCCAATATGTGCCGAGCGATTTCACGGGCGCTATAGCGGGAAACCGGCACCATAGAAGGAAGCACTATTGGATCGAACGGAACTCACCGTGAGGTTGGCGGCTGGCGGTTGACCACTGCTCAGGGAAACTAACCGATCTAATCGGTGCTAGAGCAATGGGAAATGAGTCGGGAAGGGAAACGGTGACAGCGAGCCTTCACAGTATTTTTATGCATGCGGCCCAGGATTAAATGGACCACGCGACCATAGCGTCAAGTGTACATGTGTGACGTGCGGACACAGCCCAAATAGACCACCCCCAATGGCTGCTTGTAGTTGACGATAAATGAGATCGAATAGTATAGGTAAAACCCAGCCATCGCCTGTTGGGACTTTGCACGGTACGTGTTACACCGTGTATGTGTTAATGGTTTACTACTGTATTCGACACCCGAAGATATTATTAGCCAATGACAACTTAGTAAGGGAGGTGAAACGGTCCAAACACCACACAGACTACATCCACACCCGTGCCGGTAGAACGAAGCACTATTAATAGAGTTTTAGCCGAAGCACTTCGAGATTGAAAAAATAAACACAATAAAAAACGTCCACCATCCGTTTTATTTGTCGCACTTAAGAACACGGCACCTCATATGTTTCGCTGGACGCTCGTTACCCCTCGGTTACTGGCAACATCCTCGCCATACCTTTTTTCCTTTCGTCGCAACTCATAGATCTGGGGTCTCGACCCTCCTCTGCTACGGTGGCATCCCAGCATGCACTTACTTTCAATTCCATCGCACGATCGAGTCTCAGCATCGCCATCGCACCACATCGCGCAGCACTTACACGCCGGCATCATTGGCGCTTCCAAGTTCCCAGCAGGTGAAAGAAAATACCATATAGAAAGCTGAGATTCGAACCAAACACCAAAGAAGGACTCGAGGACAACCAATTGCCCAATTTCATTGTGGGCTGACGTTTATGAGAGCTCCTTTCTAGATAAAACACCTCTTTAGAGCCCCAAAAACTCTCCCTAAATACTAAGTTCAAGTATATTGTCTCCGAAAAGGGAGTTCACCGGCAATAAAGGCGTTAAGATAGGTCAAAATAAATTGGCGCACTGAACTGCACCCACGTTAACAACTTAGTGCGCAACCATGTGTATACTCTAGTGAAACGTTTAAGAGGGAGTCGTATTCAAGAGACGTGTATTGCATAGTGCACGCCCTCTCTCGTACACTTTGCAGGTCTGCCTCTGAAGACGTAGTAGAAAAGCGGCTTTTTTGTTCCCACCAGCCGGACGGCATCTAAACGATGAGGTGTTTTCATCCGTGTCTCATTTCATGATTTTCCCAAACACAAAACGACATCCTATTGTTAAGCTATTAGTGGGGTATTAGTCCGTTCGACCCCTTGCAAAAGGTTAACTAATAGCTTACCCAAACTAAGCCTTTTAACACTCCTCCCCTCTGAAACTGAAACGGCGGGATAGCAGGTCGGCCGTGTGGAATAGTCGTGATGCCGGGAAGGTGTGAGGGAAGGGACGCAGGGGTATCAGCTTCGCTTGGAGACAGCACCGGTTCTTTTTTGTAGATTTCTTATTACTGGCGTTGAGCTATGAAAAGCTCGGGGAGACAGGAAAGGAGGAGGAGGAGTGAGAGTATGGGGGTGGGGAGAGGCTCACAGAGTTCGCTTCACCCCAGCATTGCTGCTGTGTTTTTTTCTGGACCTTTACCTATGGGACGTACAAGGAACGTTCTCCTAGATGTTTCATATTCCCATGAGAGCTTAACGCGCTTACTTCTATCTATCTTGTGCAGAGGAGGGACGTTCCATATATTCCCATGAGCGCTTAACGCGCGTCCTTCTATCTATCTTGTGCAGAGGAGAAACGTTCCATTACCGAGAGAACGCTCTTGTAGTATAAGCTAGCGAAATTCTACGGGTTATCTTCTCCACTAAGAATTTCCGTTTAAGAGAATCTTCTTGTGGCCAATAGACCATGACTTCGCGGGCTGTCTTACCGAATATATTGTCAGCTATACTGACACTCTATTACATTAGCCCACCCTGAAAATTTGTATATGCAGACCTCAAGACGGTCGATTGGTGACGAAAAATTTCATCCTAAAAGACCGGGAAAGGAGGTCGGAAATGTGGCTATTCGAAACGAAGACATGAGGCTATAGATACCCGCACACCTCGTAATGAGGCCTAAACACCAAGGATAGGGCCATTAACTGATAAAGCAGATCGTTGAAAGAAAGGTCATAACAAGATAGAGGAAGACGGAGAACCCAGAACGGGGCAACCTATGTAGGGCAACCGAAACTGGAAACGAAAAAGGAATCGTGAAGACGAAGCGAAGAAAGCAAATAAAGACAAAATCGAAGAGAAGAAAGCAAACAAAGACAAAATCGAAGCGAAGACAAAGGGAAAGACAGAAAACATACTACCGGAGCGGTCTATGTGGGACCCAGGGAGGGGCGAACGAGGAGTCGTTCGCCGTACAGGGTCGGTTACTCGAAAGCTCGCAAGGAAACATCACCCAAATTCGAAAGTATATAAGACCGGGAGGCATTACGCGTAGCCGTTGCGGCCAAGGCCCGAAGAAAATGGAAAATAGCACGTAAGGCAAAAAGAACGCGGCTAGATTGCCGTAAGGCTCGCCATAACTAAGGGGCTGCTAGGACCACTTGGTCGAGCGTACAACGTGGCGCCTTGGGCGGCCTTATTGCGCTGGGAACAATACCGGCAAACGTAGCAAGGTAACTCAACCAACACGAACAGAAAGTCAGGGTAGCCAAAGAGATACGCGAGTGGATCGACCTAATTCGTCCAATACAGAAAAAAATGTCAGCAGCGCTGAGCGACGGAGTCAGCATGCCAAAACGACGCCTACAGGGGGCCGACTGACGCGTCACGTAGCGTAGAATGGCAACGCAAGGTGTACACCCAAAAAAAAAACAGAAACGAAAAGGCACATGAAAGGGGAGAGCATAATTACCGCCGTGATTGGGAAGTTCACGGGCACCTGAGCACAGTTCCAGGGGATCAACCATGGCAGGAATATGATTACCGAGTGGATATACGGGTGGACCTGTCAATATCCGAGCGGTTTCGTTTCCCGGGTATACCGGGGAGAGTATTTTTCAAGTTAGACATGGGGAAAGTCTGAAAAGGTTTACTGTGGTGGGTGTGGGATTTGAACCCGCGACCCAAAAAACAATGGTCTGTCGACGACGCCATTTGTTAAGGTGTTAGTGGGGTATCATCATTATAGTCCGTTTGAGCACTTGCAAAAGGTTAACCTATAGCTTACCCAAACTAAGCCTTATAACACTATCGACACAAAAACGGTAAATTACATGTTCTTGGGGTAATTACCGGCCTTTCAATGCCGTACCATAGCAGTATCCCCCCAATCGTACTGACTCCGTTCAGGCGCGGGGGTTTCAATAGAGGTATAATAGCACTTTTGGACTCCTCCTCTATTTTCTTTATGACGCGGGTGATCATTCACCCACACACTGTCGTCGGACAATGTTATTCTTGTTTTTCGGTGAAATTATTTTTTGTCGTACATATGCCTATAGGCCAAGCAGGCGTTTGGCTCGTCAAGAGTTTGCACTTACTTTGAGATATTTTGCTCAAAATCCGCTTTTTGGGGGGGTTAAGAAAGGTATGGAGGCCCCCAGATGAAGAGCCTCAGAGAATGAACAAGGAACGATTGATTGGTCCACCTCTGCCGTGTCGTGCGTGTATTGTACTATGTTACCCACACCGAGTCGACCGACTCTATTCTGCGTGCTGCGTCACCCAAATCTCGAATCAGATCGTATGACTGCTGTCGTGTCTTGTCTTCTTGGGGAAGAATTCTAGTCTGTCACACTCTCCGTCCCTACCTATTTATTATTAGTATACTTCAGTACAGTAGTGCAATATCGGTCCCTCTGTAGTGCCGGCATGTACACTATAGATCGAAACACCGGCACTACAGCGGCAACCGGCACTACTCCGCATTCTGCCACTACCGGTTGTTCCCATATGTGCCAAACGACGGGCGTTATAGCGGGCAACTGGCACTACTACTCAACCGGCACTACAGAGGGACCACTATACCACAATATTATACAGGTATGCACTTGGCGCATACTGATATACCACACCATACATAGCACGCATGTACGTGGCATGTCTAGAACTATGGCATGGCTAACACCCTCTTCCGCTAAACGGATCGGGTGCTCGGCTCAGCGCCCGCGTGCAATAGACCGGTCGATCCTAATGTCTGGTGCCCTGGTGGCTGTGTGCAATATTATACCACGCTCTTATTTGGAGGCCCAGGCAGGGGGAGGAGTACTCATTTTTGTTGCTTGCGTTAGTCGCGTGACCACAGACCACGCATGCCTTTCGAAACAGAGCACCGATTCTGCTCCTGACAGAGACACCTACAGGGTGGTTTACGTTAAAAACAAACAAATGCATTTTCCCGGCGAATGTCCACGCCGTTTTCCGATTCAGACTGTGAAATTTTGCACACGTCTTCTATGTGCCCTTGCGAAGATATCACCCGACGGGGTGTTTTCTTGTTTTGTTTTGCTTTGTTTCGTTTTGCCTGATTTTTCGTCAGTTGAGATTTTTAGAAAAAATGTGGGCCACCCTAGCCCATTTTTTTTTCGGCGAAAAAAAAAAGAATAAAAAAAAGCGGGTAAGGCCTCGGGATGGGCATGTAGAACACGTGTGCATAATTTTAGGTTTAATCTCTCAAAAAATGGCATGGACATTTGGACTGTTGTGCGTAAAAATGAGTAAGATACGTCATTTCCTTCAAATGGTTTGGTTTTTGTTTGGTATCCAGTTTTTTCGCTAGATTCTGCTTAATAATGTTGAACACAGGCAGGTCAGATCTTCGATTTTTTGCGCGAAAATAATCTATAGGCATGCCTTGGAGTACGTCCAACCAGATCGTGCAAAACGCAGCGCAATTGTTTTTTTCACCCCCGCTGGGAAAAAGCCTGACTGTCATTGAAAGAAGTGAAGACTTGTCATTGGTCGATTCGAGTTTCGCTCCTAGAAACAGCCCGAGGCCGGTAAAAACAATATTGGCCATGTCACCCTCTTACCCTCTTCCACTGACTGGTCATGGGGATCAGTACGATACCAAATATTCACTCTTTGACTAGATATTGCGAGCAGTACTCGTGGGGGAGAGAATTTGGGTTTTTTACTTGAACCAGCCTGTCTGAATAATAATATAATTTGGGCGCTCAGTACCTTTCTTCCATATACTAACACATAGAAAATAAAATGCTAATCTTTCTCCTTCCTCTTTGGCCGTCTTCGGCCACCATCTATCTCCTAGGATAGCGATTGTTGCCGTTCCTTCCTGTACAACAGTTCACATTCTCCCGCGTTGTCGAGAAGAGAGAGGGGGGGGGGGGGTAGTCGTAACGCTCACAGTCGTAGTCCGCCGGACCGCAATACAAAAGGCACGTAAAAAAGGAAACAAGGAAACGTTTTTTTGCTGAACTGCTGGAGAAAACTTGACCCACCGCGCACAGTCGTAGACTATGCTATGTCAACATCAACCTTGATAGTCCGTTCTTCTTTCTGACACGGTGGTGAATGTAGTGCCGTTTACCTGTGTTTGCCCAGTGCCACTGTTACTACTGGTATATGAGTTGCTGCTGTTGGGGTCATGCGCAAACTTTGAACGGTGCTTCGACAACGAAAACCTATTATATTGTTATCGATAAGTTCTACCCTTGCTTGTATTTTTTTAATTAAAAATAAAATTTCACCACATATAGTCTAGTCTACAACAACAGCTGCTGTGAGAGCGGAGATTTTGCCAAAACGCATCATCTGTGCAAGCCGTGTGCGTTACACTTCGATTACGCGTGTTACGGGGTGTGCATGTTCTCATGAAGGATATACTAGGTCGGCGACTTACTTCCCTTACTTAGTTGTTGTTGTTGTTCTCACATTAACTCGCATAAATAATCAAGTCCGTGGTCACAGGACAGGCTCCAGTCACTCTGGAGCTGAGGAATACCCCAGGGAAAAACACAAACAACCCAAGGTGGCACACGCATATATCACAGCTGACGCAATTCATGCCTCCACCAGAAACATATAAAAGTGAAATCGGGAGTCAGCCTACCATGTGCCAGGTCCATACCGATGCCTCACCAGAAACATATAAAAGTGAAATCGGGAGTCAGCCTACCATGGTCCAGGTCCATACCGGTGCATACGTCTCATTACTCACGCCTGGAGAAATATACCATACCGCTTGCCACCCAAGAAAGACTACCACGTATATATTACACGTAGTATCTATCACTACGCATGCGCACGACAGACGCAAGTCAATTGGAGAAAAGGAACAAAGAAAAGAAAAGAATATAAAGGAAAGGAAAGAAAAGAAAAGACAAGAACAGTAAGCAAGGAAAGAAAACGAGTAGAAAAAAAAAAAAAAAAAGGTCATACTAGCAGACCCTAGGAACTGGCTAAAGACGGCATTGGCCTCATAGAGGGTATCAAGTGCATCATCAATGGCACTGGGGAGAGAACGCAACATGGCGAAGAAGTCAGGGCGATCTCATGCTATCTTGTGACGTTAGTACTACTAGCTAGCCGCATATCAGGGTCAACAGGGTGTATGATCGGGAGGAGAGAGATGTTGCAGTGGAGTGACGTAGTGGTCACGGTAGCAGTGGGAAGGTACAGAGGAAGGTACAGGTTGCCTACCAAATAGATATGTCAGCAGATCACCGAGAACACAAGAAGTAGTACTGGTAGTATGGAGGGAGATGACACAAAATACACTGTAGGCATCAGTGCAGGGTTTCCCTCGGTTTTGTTCTTGTTGGGCGACCTTGGAGACTGCTGTGCTGGACAAACTTTCAGATGGCAAAAATGTCATGATATTAGTAGTGTAGTGGCAAGGTACATCCAAGAGAGTCATCCCACGGCAAACGTTGCAGTTTTGGGGCCGAACATTTCTGGCCGGTTGAACTCTTCACATGTGGAACTATCGGATGGTAAGATTAATTTTACGGGTATGTTTGTCTTAAGACTAGCTCAGCATAGAGATGCTCTGGTCGGGTTGGGCGAACGAAGGTCGTTGAAGCCAGTCACGGTTCGGGTGAGAGAGAGAGCTACTGTGTTGTCGGGTAGGAAGCTGACCGCACATCACCACGTAAGAAATGTCTATCGACCAAATTGGGGCCCGCAGCGCTTTCGGTCACACCCTTGTCGAAAAAAAAACGGCTCAGCCGTGCGAGTATCAGCATGGTGCGCGCGAGTCGCACTGCGGCAACTGCGCCTCGACTCAAGACTTAAAGCAAAGAAGAGGGTGTACTGGTAAGCGCTTTAGCGTGGTCCAATCGTGAGGGCGGCGAAAGAGGGGGCACTGATAGTGGCACCAGCCACGAACGCAAGGGGTAGGGGGGGGGGGGGGTGGGGGTTGGACAGCGCACGGTTTGATGGGACGGTTTTCGTGTGTTGGGCATTGGAAGCAGCGGGAAAGCCACCACGACATATATGCGCTCATGCCGAAAAAGGGTCTAAGCCCGAACGGTCGATTCGCCCTGGGCTGGGGTTTGTTCCGGGCACTGCTGTCGTTAGTGCCATGCTAAAACCGAGGGCGAGAAGAACCAAACTGGTAGCGCTGAACACCGCCGTTGCAGGATCCGGCTGCTCCTGGGGTGGCAGCGCTATCAATCACACTATCCCGAAGATTCAGACGACGATGTTTGCCATCACGATCTCCGACGCCTGAGGGAACCGCCTTTCCGGGAGATGAACAACTACGGCTGCGGCCGGTCGGGGGATCCGTGCAATCCGCAGTATTAATGAAGCCAAGAAGGGAGTCCCGAGCGAGATTAGATGGAGGGAGGGACTGGAGCGGGCCTTTTAAAGTGAATGATTGGCCTATTGGGCACGATCAGCAGCGTGAGGAGAAGATGTTTGGAATTCTTGGGGATGGAATGCGTCGGGTCGCTGTTGATGCTGACGGTTATGGCGTGGTCGGGTGTGCAAAATCGAATAAGACCGGAGGACGGTTTCATCCACGGAGGCGGTGCAGGCAGTCACACTACTAGCGTATTTCGTAGTAAAGGCCAGCTGCCGGGGCTGCCGTGTAGTGAAGTCATCCATCGAGGGTTAAAGCTGGTTGATGGTGGTAAGTCCGTCAGCTGCGAGTGCAGGCTAGGTAAACGGCGTGTTTAAGGCAAGATCACGTTAGACGCACCTCCGAAGAAGCGGTCGGTGAAGTGGCAGACCATAAAGACAACCGTGGGGACAATTCCAAACACCATCGCGCAGAAAACGAAGCCCTGGTGCTGTTTTCGTCACATGTAGAGGACTATTGTGCGTCCCCGGGAGTGTCTAAGTTAACTTCAGGCGTACCGATACGATGAGCTCCTCTCGGAGACGGTTGGCGCCTATATCCTGGGCAGCTCTGACAACCGCCCGCTTGGTCTCGGTCGTGGGTGAAACGACTGACGAGTCAAGAGAATAGATATGCCACCAAGCAGCCAGCAGCCAGAGGCGATAGCCCTTTAGAGTCCTTCTGTATGTTTTCTTTGCACGCCACAGAAGGCGTATCGTCTGCAGATAGCTTGTCCTCGAGCGCCCGCGCCCACCACCTTGTTTGTTAGACCGTGTCGCTAAGCCTTGCCTAATGGCAACATGGAACAATTAGAGAGCCTTTTTCGCAGGTCGTCACTTATTCTCCGGGCGCATGTAGTTGTTGAATTTCTGCGGCCATCTCGGGCGAGCAATACTCTAGAGGCAGTGATGGTCTGTGCTACCACTGTTAATAGCACATAACTAATACCTCAACGTTGGGTTGGCGTTTCGAACACCAGCATTATATCTTGCACCAGGGAACACGCTTCGGTGCCCCATAGCACAAAAATGCGTGCACCCAAAGGCAGGGTTTTAAGCCGCCTGTACCTGCGGCTACGCCGCTGGCCGAGCGTGCGTCGTCGTTTCAACATCATCGTCCTGCCAGGTGGATCTCAATGTCGGCGCAAGGCCCATTACATGCTGATCGCGCGTAGTTACTGCGTTGTCCATTCTTTCAGCGATCCGGGACCAAACTGGGACGCGCAGGATTATTGCGTTGTCCTCTCCTTGAGCGACCCGGAAAGGACCAACACCGCGCTTACATCCCCTCAACACGCAACGAATACTGACGCCATGAATGGTTCGTGGTGTTTTCAGGTCGATATGAATGGTTCGTGGTGTTTTCAGGTCGATAGATGCACTGCATAACATGTTGATGCGTGGAAATATTGCGTGGTGTGGGCAAGTCTCCTGCCGCATTACAGGTCGTTTGTCTATGTCGCACATTTCGCTCTTTGAAGATATATAGATTGTGCACGTTCCGCTGCGCTTGCCTACATTTGATTGGTCAGAATGTCCTGCAGTTGGTGGCCATAGAGCTCGTCTTTCGAGGAGGAGTCATATGGCATGGACACTATTGGTTGTGCTGGGTGTCTGTTGCACGGGTGGAAAGAATAGGTTAATGTGAAAATGCACACATTGAAAAGATATTTCGATTCGCGTCGGCGAATCTGACCGTTCCACCCGTCAGAACACCTTTCCTTCGGGTGGCGCGTAAGCGCCCGCCTGTGGTGACCATTAAACCTATTTCGACAGCAAAAACCACCCCACGCTAACTTTGGGTAGGTCTAGCCCAAAACATTGGAGGCAGTTAATGTTAAGGGTTTCCCCTTTGTGTCTATTTCGGTAAAGCCCACGAAGGGTTTTCAAAAATAGACAACAAATTTTTTGTCTGTTCGTTATCCGTCAAGACCAAATAAGTTTTGGTAAAGAACTGGAAAATCACAAACGGAAACAGTTTCGCCAACCGCTGAAATCGTACCACAAATCAACGCCGCCCCCAGAGTGACATGCACCCGCCGCAGAAACAAATCTAGAGCCTCCTTAAATGGTCCGAGCCGGGATGCTAGAGTCCCACATTCGCACGATAAAATCAATCTGCTCGGACTCAAGCTCACGCCGGGTTATCCGATGGTGTATCGATATCACTTGAAATTATTCGCTACCACAGTAGAAAAAGCTTGAGAGGGTGTCCGGTAAAACTTTCAACGAGCACGCTTTGAACCTCCCGCCGAATCTTCAATGTCACCGTGGATCGGTTTCCTTGAACCATTGCAAAGTTATTTCCACTCTAATTCCAAGTGGTTTGTCCAAAAAACATGGGTACAATTCCAAAAAGGGTTGTACTAAGCCGCTTCTGCACCTCCACCATCCCGACTGCTTCAGTGCACGAAGACTTCCACCTTGCCTCTGGCGTTATCCGACCCTCACCGAGGTGCCACCCCCCCCCGCAAGGATCCTCACGTTCAGACTCTGAGAGCATTGAGGAGCGCCGACTTCCCCAGGATGTGCCCTCTGTAGTCAGTCTCCTGAGCGGACACAAATATTTCTGCTTTTTTCAGGGAATTCCCCACTGGGAAATGGCTTTTGCTCTCTCCTCGCGCAGCCCCCGCCGCCGCCGCCGCCTCCTGCCCCTTCGGTGCCACGAAGATGCCCATCGCCGCCTGGCCTTTCACGGCTTCCATCTTTTCGAGGAGTCGCGAAGGTGTAACTCCCTTGTACCTTGAAATTCCAGCCGCCGAAAGTTCGTGCATACGTTGCTCTGACAGTAAGCGAGTAGTGTGGAGATTAAACAGCTAGAAGCGAAACGAGTTTCTAATTTTGCTATTGGTGCGAAAAAAAACAGGGATCCGCTCCACATCCTCGCATGCCCGGATCTTCATGTCCGCGTCCGACACGCCAGGATTTCCCAAACATACGAATGAGGCAAGAAATGGATGCTTGTGACTGCTGAAACAGTAGCCCCAGTATACATCAGCACGACAGGCAGGACATGGTGGTATGTACCAGAAGAGTTGGGTTGGGTGGGGTTGATACCACAATTGCTAAACATGCGCGAGCGAAAGTTTCTACGGGCCACCACAGTATAAAAAAAAAATAATGTCTACATTCGAGACAGACAGGATGGTGATGAGAACGAAAGAGTGGTGTATCTAGGGATGAGGCGGTGGATGAGGGTAGCATGACCACCGAATGTTTTAGATTGGTAGATATCCGAAAAGAGAGACCAACAAGTGGGTTCACCTGTGTGTTCGCCCGCCCTGATGAGAAATATTCTGGCACAGAAACGAGTATATGAAATATTACAGCGATACACTGCTAATCCCTTTACAAACGCACACGTTTTAGGGACAAGGTTCTCGGAAACCTCGTATCGCGGGGTCGTTTTGGGAAGCAGAAAAATTTTAAGGGTAATTTTAACGCTTTAAGGACAACGTTAGAGCGCGGACAGCGTCGAGTTTGACTTGATTACAGCATTGACCACACGAAACGGCACGGGCCGCTAAAGCAGAGGATGTACTCGAGCTGCTACGCTAGTACAGCAGACGTACAACACAATCGCAATATAGTGATACCACCCGTACCGACACACATGTCCACACTAGATAATATGTTGATAAAGCCTCGCTCTTCTCACGCTTGCGTTTGCAAAAACCTCGATCCCAACATACATATTTCAAAACACCGCGCGTACCTTACGCTCGCTCTTCTCGCTCACCTCTGATCTCCGCCGATCAACGTGCTACAGCCTAGCGCCGTCGAACCTTTACCGCCCTGCCTGTGTTCGCCGGCGGTTCCACCGCTGGCCTGCCTGGAACAGAACCCAAAAATGGCCTTCAAAGTCGAGGCTCTGAGCGGTGTCATTGCCACGAAATCGGCGACAAGGGCGAGTTGCGGCGATAGCACGGCGCGCTTGCTGTCGCTGGCTTCTGAAAAACCGACTGACACGACTCTCAGGGCCTCCTTGGGGAGGTTGTAGGTGTCCCCCTGTAAGGTAGCCAGCCCGACTATTACGCGCCCGTGCTCGTCTCTTTGCCCACCTACGCCACGGAACGACTACGCTCGGGGTGAGGGGGCGGATGGAAGGGACGAGAGGAGTCGTTAGAGAGGCGTTATTCAAGCGGGAACGCTCGAGGCTCATATCTGCGATGACCAGCCCAAATCAGTTGCGGGCGAAGGCGTACGCGTTCAATGCCAACCTCAACGATGGTATGGTACAGGTCTACTTGGTTCGCAAGCTCCTTGTTGGGCATATAATGCTACTTGGTTCGGCTACCAGAAAGGTCAAAAGCACTGCTCGTACCAACACCGCCACCGCAAATAAATTTTATGTTCGAAGACACCACGTAATCACACGATTTCTGGTGTAACGATATCTGGCGACGCTAGCCCTCACTCGCGGTCAGCGATGCGAGGCTACCGGTGCGATATTGAAATTGAAGTTCACTAATTTTGACCGTCAAACCTAGCGTTCCAATCACTGTGGACTGAAGCCCCCACCGTTGCGGTTGTTAACAATTATGGTATGGTGTTTTCTAAGCAACAAAATGTATGTTTAATTGTCACTTGAGGCAGCTTTTACCCAAAAAAACTCTTTGTGTGTTAGAAGCATTCTGAGTTGGATGGAGACCGAGGCACACGCCGTGGTAGCTGATATTTTCTTCAAACAAAATATGATAAAAGCGACGAAACAGGTGTGCATTGAAATTGATTGATACATAGAGCCAGGGCGGTAAATGGCTGCGATGGGATATAAACATACCAAGACAATGTTTTCCCTGTTCCAATCAATTGTCAACTAAGACGTCTTTTCGATTGAGTACGTTTCGAGGCATGCCAAAGACACACGCTTCGACGAAAATGTTGACAGGAGGGTTGCAGATCGTCACCCCGAAACAGAATGCGATCGAGTCAAGCCCGACAAGCACCCCCGTTTTTCGGCGCTTGTTTATCGATGCATGCCCGTCGTAGGGAACCTGTCCTTCACGGCGTATGTGCTTGAAACGACTCGGGATATCGTCTTCTTGGCAGTTCGACGATTACCAGGCGTTAGTTGACGACATCCGGCAAGGTGTTTACCGCGCGTAGAGTCGAAACGGCTACAAAAAGCACAAACAAATATATGCACTTGGTTTTGTTTTTCTGTTGCACCAACCCTGCGGTAAAAACCTATTCTGGAAGGAAAAGAGCAAAGAAGCAAGTTGGTCCTACAACGCGTTGCGGTAGAAGAGCGACGGATGTGCTAGAGCCGCAGAGCTCTGGCGACCACAGCATCAACAGTCGCTCTCTCCATCGCGGGGTCCGACCTACGCCGAGATGCTTAAGCTCGTTGCTAACGAACGCGAAAAAACACACACACGATCCCTGGCAAAGGAAAAACGCGATTCCTGACATTTTGAAATTCTGAAGTGTCACGCGTTTACAATCAAACCACGATTTTAGTCAGGAATGCTGACCTCAATTTTTATGGAAAAAGTCGAAACTATTTAAAAACAGGATTCGTGACATACATGTCCGGAATTGTAACAATGCCAGGTTTTTCTGTTACGATTTCTGGAGTGCGTAGGTGGGTTTAAATGACGCGAACGACCAGCATAAAAATATGAACAAACCAACTGGATTTCCATGTAATAATCAACGCGATACCGCCGGATCAGTCCGTCCAATAAGGCGCGACGACGAGCCATCCTTCAGAGATATCGTATCGTGCTCGGCTCTGACATGATTCTAAATGTGGTATTCGGTCGAGAATGAAACCGAGCCTTGGTAGCCGATTATCCTCAGTAACAAATGTTTACACTGAGAACAATCGGCGATCGGGGCTCGGTTGCCGTCTCAACCTGATATCGTAGCAAAAATCATCTCAAAATCGAGCACGGTACGATATTCCTGAAGGAAGGCTGGCGCAACGTCGCCCCTGTTGGAGGGACTGGTCCCGCCGTAAACAACCGGACTCGTAGAACCCGGAGGAAGAGAACGTGAAAGCGAAGGTGAGAGGGACACGTAACTCTAACCTCCAACTTCGAAAGAGAACGTGAAAGCGAAGGTGAGAGGGACACGTAACTCTAACCTCCAACTTGCGACCAACGAAGGCTGCTTGGGTATCGCGGCACGTGCTAAAGCAGAAGCGTCGCATGCTCGCGTACCTTCTCGATCGCTATAATTTCCGCCGCACCCATGGAGTCGCTGATCATCAGCACCCCATACCCCCCCCCCTTGTCATCACCAGCGTGTGTCCGGGAAACCTGCTGTTTTTGCCACCCATCCACCCATCCACCCACGCACCATCGTCGCGCAGCATACCACAACAAGGAGTGAATATTCAGAAAGTTGTCAGAGAAACGGCGTTCAATAATTTTCAGCTCGCGTGAATATGCCGAAAAAATCACAGGCGCTTCGCTGCTGGAGGTATTAACCCGTCTTCCAGACCGACGACGAGCCCAAAAGTAAAATATACATGACGCCGCGACACCGGCTGTTTCATTCATCAACAACGTAGTTAGGACTCGCCTGATTTGGGTTCTAAAACCTTCCTCCCAGCCCTCTCACGCCTTGTTCTTGGATGCTCAGATACTTGTTCCCGTGTTAATCAGCATTCGGGACTGCCAGTCATGCAAACCAAAGCCCTACCAACATACCAAGCTTCCATTGGTGCCGTGGATATGCTCAGTACTTACCCATCCACTACCGTTATCAAATCTTACTCCTGCCTTCAGGCATCCTGTCCCTCCAAGTACGTGGTCGCAGATGTGAACCACGTTCTGTGTATTCACCTGTGATTGCAATCTCGATAGTGCCTGCGAGGCGTTAATCACCAAATCCCAACCGCATCCAAATTTCCGCATCGTTCGCTCTGCGGCGATTTGCGCCTGAGAAAGCGTTGCGTTGAGAGAAGCAGGGCGGGCGCAACGGGAGCCAAAAAACGAACAGGAATGGAACATGCGCGCACTGTCACGAGGGGGCACACGACTGTCCTGCCGGGGGCGGGGGGGGTGGGAGGACTTTCTTTGAGAGGTCCATAACAACAAACGTATCTCCTAAGTCAAGGCCGTCGGCAACATCCAGGGCACCTTAACATTTTCGCGACAGTTCCACTATATTTTCCGTTCAGCGTTGATCATTTAGTGAACGACAATCTTCCCACTCCTACCCCCGGCAGGTTCGCCACAACACCGGCCCCCTCTCCCGCTTGCTGAATGTTATCTTCCGTCTTCTTCTTCGCGAGATATTTTAACGTTGCAGCAACGTTTTATTCCCTTATGCTCTTCGTCCCGTCGCTTACCGTATGCCTAACTCTGTACAAAAACGCAAAAGGCTGTTTGGATGAGGATATCAATACCTAACGGCCCCTATGTTTCCAGACAGAGCGGTAGCTATTGTTAATAACTGTCAGTGCAAAAAACACGCAGCGTTTCATCCCGGTCGTCCACGCCAGTCCAGAGGATACAAGGTTCGTGGAAAATGAAAAACTATCGTTTTCTCGCCTTGGCGCATGACTCCACCAGGAGGATCCTCCTTCCAGAGGCCACAGAATCCGGAGGCGCAGCCTTAACAGGCCTTCCCCCAAGAGTGCCTGACCACGCGAGCCTTCCGCCCTGGAACATCAGAAACGCCGGCAAGCACTTCACCCCGTACCTGTCCGCCGTACCCTGGTGCTCCCCAAAGTCTACCCTGACTATCTGGTACTTGTCGCTATCCGAGGACTGCGGGGGAGCGGCAGTTGCGGACGTTGCACCACTTCTCGTCGGGTTGGTTGCCGATGCCCACTCTGCTTGGGACGTGCTTCCGCCGCCATCATCGACCCCCCCGGCTACCACGGACCCCCGCAGGAGGAAAGAGTTGGCTAGCTCGGCGGCGCGTTCTACCGGGTTGCACATGGGGTCGTCGCCGCGAACGCACACGACGGCGACCAGTTGGTCGGGAGCCGTCTCCTCTTCGAGAAAAATTCCAAGTCTGTGTGGGTGGAAAAAAAAGGGTGCGGGCAGGGACGAGGAGGGGCCGGACAGTGAGCGTATTCTGGCGAAATAGTAGCACGCTTGTCATGGGTGGTGATCGGTTTTTGACGGAATGTCGTGCCCTTAGAACGATTAATATGTGTATGACCGTGAGCCGAATGAACGATAGTAATGACCACGCGCTGGGTAATATCAGGTTTCAAGGCGCCCGCAGCTGCTTTTGGCATTCACATTGCACATACGTGCAGATGGCAGCGTTAAAGGTATGGAGCGATTCCATATGCGTGAAATACCAAAGAAAATAGCTTCGTTTCCCCCATTCGTCATGTCCATCAACTCGACACGAAAACGGGGTGGTACAGGACGCACCAAACCGCGGAACGGTGCTCATGAATGGCAATCTTCACAAACGTAAAGCAGGCACAGAGCACACGCAGCATAGCTAAGGCCATGGAAATACATAAATATATATTATATGCATATGGCGAGGACCATCAACACCAACGAGTACATCGACGGCAACAAGCATACAATATGGCATTTACTGAGCAAGGCTTGTCAGCCGCATAAACCAATAACACCAAAACCTGCAGCAGCAACAACACAAACAAGTTGTGGCGTTTACTCAGTGGAACTTGTCGGCCGCTTTAATCCTCAACTTGAAGCAGGTACCCTGCGAAGAGTCGCTCCAGAAGTCGTGACCTTGCCAGTCGGGTTGGACACCGACACCTTGCCTCCCGGCACCACAATCTCCTCTCCATAGCGGCCGCTAGCCGCCTGCAATGCTGTCGACCTGGGTTTGAAAGACGGGGGAACAGATAAAAAAAGCATCTTGAAGGACATACGTAGTGGGTGGGGATGTAACAACATATTTCTTTCCGCAGTTGAGGAAACACAGGATAGTCCATTCGACACCACCGTACGCTATCGTGCCAACCTATTGCCTTGTCGCCGCACAAGACGCACTCCAGGAGTGGATCCTGAGCAGCGCCCGGGCTTCGCGCTATGACGCGATAAACATGTGCGACGCGAAGCAATACTAACCAAACTAATCCTCGATTTCCTCACAACCTTGGTCAAGAGAAGCGCTATAAGGAGCCAGACGGAAAAAGACAGAACACCGACCATACGACGAAATTTTATCCTTCCCCTTGTGGTTTGCATATTCCGCGTCTACTTCCTTTGCCGCAGTACAAACCCGTCACCTTTGCAAAAGCGGGTTGTCCGCAAAAAGTTGACGCCGGACGTCCAGCTCCCCCAGCCACTTGCCGTCTTTCCTCAACCGCGACATCTCAGCGTAAGCATCACCCTTCCCTCCTCCCCCTCCTCCTGTCTCCCCTCCTACCGTATTCATCCCCCCGCCTCCACCCCGAGAGGCACTCAGACGTGTTGTCTGGCCGCCTAGGTCACGATCATCGTCACCGTAGATAGTGTCGCCCAGGCCGCGCGTAGGGCCGAGCTCGAGCCCCGTGCTTCGAATTCTGGGGAGTTCATATACGGTGGCTGCATGGGCGTCCTTTCTCCACGCGGGATCGGGAAACGGCTCCACCTGTTATGTTTCACGGATACAGTAGGATACCATGGTTGTTTCGAGCCGGGGGTGGGATCAACAGCGAAAATTTAGAAACGCGGACCCGCGGTAAGCGTGGCTTAACCGCGCGTATTTGTAAATGATATGCTTGAAAAACGGTGCGTTGCCTGATTTTTTTCGTATTTTGCGTGCCAAGCACTCATAGAAAGACAACGATCAATGGTTCTAACGCCTATACTTCGTACGGTACACGCCTACAGCCGTAATTACTACTACTGTTTTGTAGAGTGATACCGAGGACAAATCTGAACCGAGGGAAAATCCGGCCTGGTTGTGAACAGGAGTTTAGCTATTTCGTAGGGACACCAGTGAAAAACGCGGTAGTCTAACTTGCCTTGGGGCCCATAAGGTCAAAGCCTTGCTCAAGGCCGGCCACAAGGTCCTTGCAATCTCCCTCTAAGTTGCGGCTTCTTGGCTTCAGCCGATCCCGCTTCGCCTTCATAGCATTGCCGAACGACTGCTGCCTCGACACCAAGGAAACGCGTTCCAGCTGTGGCTCAATCCGTCCTCCGGATAAGCGGATACTGACCACGGGTACAGAAAGGTAGAAGGGGCGACAAAGCATCATTTCGCTGTAAATTTCTTTTTCAGAGAGGGAGGAAGAACCACAAAAAAGCTCTTAGGAATTGTCGCAGTGCATCGTGGTTGAAAATGAACCAGGGCCTAGGTAGGGAATGATTGAAGTCCGCGTACACGACAGGCCGGCATAGATTTTCTGCTGCATCGGTGCAGAAACGAGAAGTACATCAGCGGTGATGGGCTGTTTCATATTGTACCAGGTATGGTGTTTTCTGTTTATTTCGATTCGCGACAGTATTTATACGCCAAGACACACACCCACCATTTATTGGTGTGTAAACCCAACGATACTGGTGCGTATACCTAACGTTTACTGGTGCGTGTACGTAGTGAGATGGCCAACTATTCGGCGTAGCGGCGTCTAGACGTAGTGACATGATCTGGGTCGTTGCGCTTTGACATCGTCGATAGAGTCATGTGTGTAGCTCTTGTTTCTGGTTAATTTTATCCCAAACACCACTAACCTGTGGTCGAGGTAGCTTCCCTCTCGCTTAGGTCGTAGGCCAGCGTTCAACTCGTGCTTTATTCCCTCGTGCAAAAACTTGATTCGCATGTCGCCGCGATCATGAAAGTCGAAGTTTAAACTTCTGTTGAGTTTGATCTCGAGGACGCCGGTCGGGGGGGGCATGTGCGCGCCAAGGTCGTACCGCCACTCTTTCTCTATGTAGCCCTGCTTATCGGTCAGCAGACCTCCCACCTTGTTTAGTCCATACATGCATTCGCATGCATCCGTTAGATTACCATGGCTCTTGCATGTCGAAAGCGGCGAATCACTACTCGTACGCAGGAGGGCGTGGCAACTAAAATCTTCTTCTGTTTGTTTAGCCGGTCAAGCTCGGGTGGTTCACGGGGCGTATCGTGCGCGGCCAGATCTTTCTACTGAACTTACCGGACAATCTTATTTCGCGATACAGCAGTGCTCGTAAACACGATACCCCCCTGTCTGTGAGTAAACGAACAAACCAAATACCCAACCTCCGCCTCCCACGTCTCGTACACAACTTGATTTTTTAATGGAACCGCTGGGAAGCTTCCACGGAAGTACATGGAGCTCACTTCCCCCTATTATTGTTACTCCCCGTACGAGCAAGGCCAAATTACCTACCCAATGGCTCCCCTCCCCCTGCACATACGCGTATTACTCCTCGTAAATGTGCGAGTTCAGATAATATTGTTCGTTGAAACCTTGTTTTACTAGCATCTCGTACAAGTGCACGTTCTGATAAGAACGATCGTTGGAACGCTCTTTGCTAAAAGAGTCTCATCGTCACTGCAAGGGACGTTTGATATGGCGCAAAAGGTCCAATGTCTCCTAAATTTTACTATCAGACCGGAATCTGGGACAACACGCAAGTACGTAATTGGAAGCTTACAGCTACGACGTGGAGTGGCGTTGGTTTGTCCAATCAAACACCCAAACCAAACCTTCCTTTCCCGAAACAAGAACGGGGTTCGATTGTTTCCATTGAGAGACAGAACACTTCATCTGTGGGCGTATATCCGTAGAGTAGCAATACTTCAACGGTCACCATCGCTCCATGATTCCCCCACAGTTGTTTACATTAATTCAGCTTTTCGAGCCGCGCTTAACGCTTCTGATGTCTGTCTGTTGTTATACAAAGCCCTCATGCAGGCAGCTCACTCTCATGCCTCTTGTACCCCACCTTATTTAGCGCAAGACGTACCCCGCCCGCGCCTGTGACGAAGCCCACGGCATGCTCGTCGACGGCCCCAAGTGGGGTAGATCGCGAATCGTCCCCGTACACATAGTATCGACCGCGTTCATCAATTATTCCTTTGTACACTGCAACTCGGCCCGAAGGGTAGTAGATGAAACCGGAACCGTCGGCCTTGAATACTGATGCCTGGGCGCCTGAAGCGTAAGTCTCAATCTCGTCCCGATCGGCTAGCCGGGGCGATAACATTGTTTTCGCACGCCCGCTCTGACTGCTGCTCTGTGTGGCATTGGGTTTCGGGTGTCCACAGGATGTCTCTACCCCATGCGCAACAAGCTGCAGTTGTGTTCGCAGACACTTCGATCACTCTAGCTTGGGGCAACGCTACTTCAATGTAGCAGTTGTCCCCGCGCTTTGAAGTTCGCGACTGGGGGCCAGGTTGCAGGGAGATGAACTAATGCGTGAACATCATCTTCAGGACGATATCGCCGTACACAAGCACAGGCGCAAGCAGTATATTCCCCATTTTGCGCCAGGTCACGCGCAGGTCCCCAAAGTATACCGCGTATGATCCTTACCTACAAGTAGCTCGGACAGCATCGACACAAATGCATCTTGAGTGCGGCGTGTTGTTGCTGCTGCTGTTGTTTTGGCGCCTCGCGTGTAGACACGAGTGGTAGCCCGGGGACGTGAAACATGTTCCGCTTCGACCAAAGCAAAAAAAAAGCGAAAAAAAGTCATGCACGGTTACATAAATCGAAAAACATCCCCCAATCCCGGTTCCCCCTTTTTTAAGTGTGGAAACCTCATGAGGTAAGAGTGGGATCCATTTATCCGTTTCGAGCAGAGCCGCCTCGCCTACAACCACGACGGACGTACAGGCGAAAGCGCAGCACAACTGCACTACAACGCTCAGTGACGCTTAGCGCATCGTGTTTGGAGGTGAGGACGACGCTGTTTATTTTCTTTGCGTTGCGGGCTCTGCGCAAGGAGCACCTCTGCAAGCAAGCAAAGCCGTCGTTTTTATTTTGGTTTCGGTTTTTGTCTCGTTTTCGAAAGAGAGGCAGTGTGGACGCCCTTCCATGGAGTCATGGAGTCGCGGTGCACGCCCTGTGCGTTTGGTGTGCGCCTGCCGATAGGAAGCGAGCGGGGGTGGGGGGGGGGGCGGTAACACGGGATAGACGTGCGTGCGATTGCCCCCGCGACTCGCACGAAGATAATCGTCAATTCACTACGCGGCCGCGCCGGCACCCGTCCGTCCTCCCTTGGCTTGACGGTTGAAAGTCGTTTACCTGGTACCTGTGGTACGTTGGAGCATCGCGTTCGTCTGTTGTTCTCGTAGAGCAGCGAGCGGAGCGGGCAGGCACTAGTTCAGCTTTTCCGTATACCTGGTACACACGAAGTATAGGTGATGCGAGATGCGCTTCGTTGTTCTGGGCAGCTGGCATCGGACAGCACAGACGGCATACGATATGGTACTCGTACGTACAGCGGGGCGGAGAAGAGTGCACCCAGCACCCAGAGACAGCGATGATTGTTGTGGGACCGCTGGCGGAATATTAATGTCCATATCATAGCTATCACCATACGAGTAGCTATGATATGTAGCAATGATACCTGTGGTACCGGTATAATTTAGATATACAATGTTCCGCTTCGGGCTGGTGTTGGCTTCATGTCCCGGGGGCGTTGCAAGTCGAGTAGGGTGGACAACAGCGTTCCCATGATATGTGTTGGCTACTGCTTTTTGTTGCAGCTGCTGCATGCTTCGTTTACCTGGTATGATGCCCGACGACCTGTGTGTCATTGTTGTTGCATTGGAGGTGGAAATGTTATCGTCGTGGGTCAATCTCCTGCTGATGTGCACTAGCTACTATTAATAACTGCTGTGCACCGACCACACACGTACATCATGACTGGCACAAAGGCGAGAGCGTGGGGCACGGCTGCCGTTGTGCAGCTGCTGCTGTACTGCTGCCGTCCTGCTGTACTGCTGCCGTCCTGCTGTACTGCTGCCGTCCTGCTGTATGAGTACTGTTGTGCTGATGCTGTGGTTGCGAAGCTCAGCGGCTGCTTTGAAAAAAGAAACACCGCTCTTCTTGATGAGAGCGGGCCATTTTTCAACCCCCTTGGAGCCCCAACACCCCTTCCTATACTAATTTCAAATATTTGGTCCCCAAAACGGGTTTCCAGTTGTACAAGACAAATAAGAAATGGGGTTTCCCATGCACCTGCTCGTCTAACCGAGAGGCAGAACGCAACCCCTTGACAAAATGAGGCAGTTCAGCGACGTTGAGAGCGCCGCATGGAGCTCGGCTGGGGTCCAGACATGCGTCGTACCGACGACCCTCTTGCTTGCGCCACAGCCGAATGTGCGAGAGAAAACCGTCGCCCGCCGAAGAACAGCATGCCCCCAAAAAAAGAGCATACTTTGTAGTTATTTTACATAAGACCTGTCCCTCCGGCGTGTAGGTGATGCTCGTTGATGTTGTTGTTCTCACATTAACTCGCATAATCAAGTCCGTGGTCACAGGACAGGCTCCAGTCACTCTGGAGCTGAGGAATACCCTAGGGAAAAAACAAAAACAACCCAAGGTGGTACACGCATATATCACATCTGATGCAATCGTAGGTCGGGGCGAAGCAAAGCGAGTGCCGCAAGATTTACGCAACTACCACCAAATAGGCCACAAACACCCTCATTTCCTCATTCCCCTTTGTTGATCGTCGTATCTCCTTTCTCGCTCCCAACGCAACAACACCACCGCCGTCCCGCGTTCTCTGCTGCCTGTGCCGTCCTGTTTGCCTGTTGCTTTCCCTCTCATTTTTCAAATCGCTGGCTTTTAGTCGAGGGTGCGCTAATTGACGAGTAATACGCACCCGAAGCCTGCCAGAGAGAAAGCGAGGAAGCAAGACAAGACCGTCGGTCGGTGGCCTCACCACATCGCATTATCATGTCGAACTCCCCAGCTCCCAAGTTTAGCGTGGGGGTCGACGCGGATCCGATGATGGTGGAGAAAACGTTGGACAAGACTCTGGACGAGATCATCAAGGAGAGAAGGAAGGAAACGAAGCGTGAGTTCGAACCTCTCAACTCTCAACCTCTCACCATCACAAGCGGGCACTGCTGCTGCTGCATCTAGCCGCTGCTGCTTCTGTTGTTGCTTTGGTTGTTATTGTTTACGTCATCTTACCGGGCGCGTGTCGTGTTCATTTTTTTTCTTCTTTTTTTCGAACCCTCTTTTGGAGCACTTTTAGGGAGTAGGGGTCCCTCAGCATGGCGGAGGTTTGCCTGTGATTTGATATGATCGCCTTATTGGGGGAAGAAAGCCGCCTTGTTGTTTATTCCAGGTCAGGAGGGCAATCCATCACTCGCTCAAAGCGATTTGGACGGCCTTTTGTCGGCATACCGCGTTACTCAGGCCGCGTCATCGGGGGATCCCTACTGCTGTACCGGTATATACGAGCACTGATGTTGAATGCTGAAGCTACTGTTGCTGCTGTTAGGGCAAAGCGTATTCCATGAATATGAGCATTTGGGTGTGGGACCGTTGTTCTCGGTGTTCGTGTGTTTGCCCATGGCGCGAGTGCTATCATATCTGGCATGTCTCGTGCTTGACGCTTCGAGAGCTGTAAAACGCACAGAGGTTGCTGCTGCAACCGGAATATATGCGACGACAATAAAAGCCTCAGTTACATGGTAATCGGAACACACGATATGCACAAAAAAAACTATATTCCACTGTTTTTCTTACCATACGAGTATGTGGTCCTGATTACTGCAGTGGCTTCCCCTGCAACAGCTGATATCGCGTCGACGGCTGATGTTAGACCTTTTTCGTAACATACCCCGAGGGAACACAGCAGTTGTATTAGACAAGCCCATGCCTGACCGCTAAGAATGTTCCACCTCGCCCGCAGCCCCCTCCCCCCATCTATCGTGTCATACGATAGGAAATCGAGTCGGCAGGTCAAAAATTCAAATCTGGCTTGTGTGACGGCGGTTTGTTTTCTTTCCGCCGCGGCCGCCTTCGATTCTTAGAGATATAATAAAACGCAGAGTACTTGTGTTTCGCTGATCTGTATAATGTATACCATATGGTATACCTTAATCTGTCGTGGTGCTCTTCACACTAAGTTTCCTCTGAATAAGTTATCAGGAGGGCCTACCAGGGGGGGGGGAAGGAAAGACGCCTGTGACAACGGCATTGTCCAGAAGATCGTTGAGTGTGAAAGCTCCTGCGATTGAGCTGGGAAGTAAAATTGACGGTAAAAATAGCTAACTCACTAACTCACTCACTAACAAACCTATCTAACCAACTAAGTAACCAACTAACTGACTTACGTAGCTAACAGCAAAAATATAACAAACAAACCAAAGAATGATGCCCAAGCTCCAAGCTTGATTGAAGGGAGTCGCGGCATCTACTGACTCGCGTATCACGTGGCTCAAATCTGTAGGTTCGGTAGCGACGACCCAGACACCAACAGGAGACCAGAGAGCATAGCATCCCGACCACCGTACGCACATTACGAGTACCGATAGCTATCCTTATGGGTTTGGGGTACAAACGACGTGGACGCTTTGTGCGTAGGGCTATACTTTTGGCGGCTGCAAAAGGCAGCCCCCTTAAAGGTACACCCATGTTTAGTGGGCACAAAATAGTTGGAATGCGTGGGGGCATAATTGGTGCAGCAATGAAAAGGTCAACGCTTTAGACCAACCTTTTTGGTTTGTTCATATGTATTACGGCCCCAAAAAATGACGCGTACGGTACTCTGTCAACGGTCTAGAAATGGTATAGTGCAAGCTTACAGTAATGTGAGGAGTATAGGCCATGTTTGTGCGCGTGTCGTAGCATACAAGTGCCTGCTTGTGCCGTGGTTCGGACACTAAGTATTGTCGTTTTCTGACCCAGCAGCGGTACATGTGGCCGATGCTGCATTCACGATGTGTGTTTATATTTGTTCAACCCTGTATGCTGTGACGCAAAAAAATCAAGTCGCCCCAAAGGGATTTTTTTTAATTGAAAAGTGAAAATACGCTACAGCTCTGAGATCGAGGATCATATACGGTCGGAAGTCATATTTGCAAGCTGTGTGTGGTACTCCGAACCCGCATGGTATGGGGTGTGTATGTCCTCATGAAGGATACAGATCGCCGACCTACTCCCCTTAGTGCTAGCTAGGTATTGATGTACAATCCGAGCCCTTAAGGGGTTGGACTGTCCTCCTCGCAACCCAGATTTTCCTACTTGGGAATTTGAGGCTACATGTCAGGATCCGAGCAACTACAGTAGGAAAGAACTCCCCCAAGCACTGTCGGCTTGTGTGCCCCGTGACTGTGCATCCTAAGTGGGATTTTCAGCGAGCAGCCTTTGCCGCCCCCGAACCCCTCCCGCCCGCAGTCACCACCTTCCATCATATCCGCCGCCTATCATGCCACCGCTTATCATAACACCGCCTATCATGCCACCGCTTATCAGGACACCGCCTATCATGACACCGGTTATCATGCTACCGCCTATCATGCCACCGCTTATCATGACACCGCCTATTATGGCACCGCCTACCATGCCACTCACTGCCTATAATGCCACCACCTACCATGCCACCTCCTATTACGCCACCGCCCATCACAACACCGCTATCATGTAACCGCCTGTCATGTCACCGCTTATCATGCTACCGCCCATCTTACCACCACCTTCCACCGCTCTTGGCAGACGACTGACGCAATCCTTTCGTTCCCTCTTACGAACAACAAACGGGCGCACGCTGACCAGGCCCCAACAAAGACAGGGGAGGCAAGAAAGACCCGGCCAAGGTTAAGCAGGCGCAGGTGGCGAAGTCCGTCGGTACGTCGAAGGCTAAGAGAGATGCGGTGCTCGCGAAGAAACGCGGCACGTCTGCTACCGCTAAGGCAGAGACGGCCAAAATCGAAGCCGAAGTGCAGCGAACGAAGAACCAGGCGAGCTTTTTTTCATTGTGCGCGTCTCTTTATGTAATGTATGGCGCATAGTTTTGGGAAGGCGAAGCGAGAAGAAGCGAGGCGGGGCTTGGCTTGGCGTGGCTTGGCTTGGCTTCGCTTGGCTTGGCTTGACTCGAGCGGACTTCGTTTGGCTTTGTTTGAATGTGATTGGTTGTTTAGTTTTGCCTTGCCTTGCCTTGCCTTGCCTTGCCTTGCCTTGCCTTGCCTTGCCTTGCCTTGCCTTGCCTTGCCTTGCCTTGCCTTGCTTTGCCTTGCCTTGCCTTGCCTTGCTTTGCCTTGCCTTGCCTTGCCTTTCCATGCCGTGCCTTGCGTTACCTTCTTTTAGATTGTGTAGTAGATACCTAGCATCAGGTGCGCGCGTTGAACAGAGCTTAGTGGGGAAGTGATACACCCTTGCCGCCCATACTGTTACGCTCTGTCTTTTCATTTTTGGCGCCTCTGCTAACCCCTTCCTCCCCGCCCCCTACCTCTCGCCCCCCACCCCTACCCCCACCCTCATCCCGACCCCCCACCCCCACCCGTACGCCTACCCTCACCCAAAACCCCAACCCTACCCCCACCCCCATTCCGACCCCAACCCGTACCCCTACCCTTACCCCAAACCCCAACCCCACCCGCACCCCCATCCACCCAACCCCCATCCCCACCCCCACCCGTACCACTACCCCCACCCCTAGCCCCAACCCCACCCGCACCCCCATCCGCCCAACCCACATCCCCACCCCCACCCCCACCCCATCCCGGCCCCACCCCCACCCCACCCTGGCCCCACCCCCACCCGTACCCCTGTCTCCACCCCTAACCCCTACCCCCACCTTCTACCCTCCGTAATCCCTCCTTGCAGCAATCCAAGAAAAAAGCGCGCCAAGAGGTCGAGGCGCTGGTGTCGACCAGCAAGGGCGCTAGCAAGGCCAAGGCTAAGAAATCAAAGGCGAGGGTCACGGCTGCGGCGGCGGCGGGGGGGGGAGGGGGTAGGGGGGCGGGGTCGGGGGGGGTGCAGAAGGCAGATGCACAGAGCAAGCGCGGTGGCCCGAGGCCCGGAGGGAAGAAGCAGGGCGCCGGCCCGGGCGGACCCAAGCAGTCGGCTGGGGGTCAGGTTAAGGGGTTCAACATTGGCGTGAAGGGGGCCAACAAGAAGCAACAGCAGCAGCAGCAGCAGCCGCAGCAGCAGCAGCAGCAGCAGGCGCACGGGCGGAAGCGGTCGAGAAAACGTGGGGGTGGTGGTGGAGATGGACAGGGGGCGGTCGTTGCCCAGGTGAGCTTGTGCTTGAAAAGTGGGGCCTGGGGGGGGGGGGGGGGGGGGGGGGGTGGGGGCGGTATGTTCGATGTTTCAGGCAGGCACCGTGATGATAAATGATATTCCATATCCTATGTACAGGGTTCTGAGAGTTGGTTGTCACGTGATGCTGTGAGAACCCTTTTTTTTCAAGGCGAAGGGTGCAAGGCTAAGGGTAGATTTCGTTTTTGGCGCCGCGGCCGGCGGCGGGCGAAACTCTCCGAGCGGGCCAGCAATTTTCCGGTACCTCTGCCGTTGTGCCTTCGCACAGGTAGGTATTTCTCGAGGTGCCGATTGCAAGAACGTTGTGTGGCTTACCGTCTGGTTAACCGTCGCACGACCCTCCTCCCTCTATCCGACTTCCCCGCCACGCACCCGCCCACCCACCCACCCACGCACCCACGGTCCCCGCTGCCCTCCCGCCTCCGTCCGACCGTCTTTAGGCTAGCAATGGTAAGGCCGACACTCGGTCAAGGAAGAAAAAAGGCGGGGGAGGGGGAAGCTCGTCGACAGCGACCTTCACGCCCGACCGCAACCTTCAGATCTCCTTCCACTCCGGCGGCGGCGGAGGCGGGGGAGGGGGGGGGGGCGGGGGTGGAGGCATGAAGAAGCAAGCACCGTACATGTTCGGTTCTCCCGGTGGAGCGGGTGGCGGTGGCGGTGGAAATTTTGCGAGTGGTGGGGGCGGTGGTGGTGGGGGTGGCAAGCGCGGGAACAAAACCCAGCCTTCGTCTTTCCTATCCCCCTCGTTCAGACCGGCCCCCCCGCCCTTCAACAACGGCCTGCGTTCCGGAGGAAGCGCTGGCGGTGGTGGAGCGGGAGGGGTTACAAATTTGGCCTACACACCGCCCGCACGGATGGTCGTCGGAGCCAGCGGCGCTGTGGGGCGAGGTGGCGGCGGCGGTGGTGGCGGCGGTGGCGGCGGTGGGGGCGGCGCCGGCGGGAAGAGCGGAAACAGGAGAACGGGGCCGAAGGACGTGCGTCGGGTTCAGGCCAGCGCCTCCGATAGGGTGGTGAGCAGGGAGGCTGTCGTGATCGATTGTCCCGGCGGAGCCTTTCAGGCCGCCGCCGCAGGGTGGCGGGATGGTTGGTGCGGTACTCCGTTTATGAGCCCGCCTGCCTGTTTTCCTGCTACTTGGGTACCTGAATCCTGCACCTACCCGCCTGCCTGTGTATCTACAGCCTGCCTACCTGTATCCTGCAGTCTGGCTGCCTCCCTGCCTGTCTACCTGCAGCGTGACTGCCTGCGTGCTGGACCTTTTCTTGCGTAGTGTGCGATTGTTTTTCCCCACGACCGCTACCCCCCCCCCTCACCCCACGGTTTGTCCGCGGGGGTATTTACTATTTTTCTCCACGGCCTGGTTTGTGCGGCCACGGCACACGGTGAGCGCGGGAGTGTACGCTGCTTTGCTCTACGGCCCGCTTTGCGCGGCTACGGCACACGGTGAGCGCGTCGGAAGGGGAAGTCAAGCCGATCGGACAGAGCCAGCCAGTAGCGGTGGCGATGGTGGGATGACGGGGGCGGCGACGGCGCGACTATCTGGACGAAAACATGCCGCGGTTTGTTTTTCGTTCGAGCTTCCTGGGGACGTTCCGAGCTTGGAACCCACGTTGGGAACCGTCGAGGGGCAAGCGGCGGGGGTGGGGCGGGCTAAGCGACGCAACCTCTCGGTCTCGAGTGCCGCCCCGCCGCTGCTAGGATACTCGGGTTTTTTATCTGTCGGGGGAGTTTGTAGGCTGAAACGGCGTGTTTCGATCGAGGGGGTGAATGCTTTACGCTTTACCTTCGCATGCTACTAAAGCTAACGTGTTCTGAGCGAGCTGTGCCTTACTGGACCCTCTGGTTGCGATCCCGTCTTTGGGGTGTTCGCTTGAGGTTGGCATGCTTCTGCTCCCCCAGTGACATAAGCGTATGTCCCTCCTCTCGCCCCTTTCTACGAGAATAGTGTTCCTTTACTCGTAGTGTGCGGTGTGTCGGTATTTTTCTTCCTCGGGTCTTGAGTAGATGCAAAGAAGGGACGTTGCTGTTGGATGTGCCGTATGGGACTACGACTGCTGTACACATGAAGACCCCTCTCTACTTGTGCGTTGGTGTTTTACTTGACGTGTGTGTGGGACCCAAGGCACACTCTCTGTAGTTGCGTCCAATGTTTTTCTCTGATGAGGTGCCGCGCCGCACCGCACACCGTGAGACTTATTTTTATACAGAAAAGGAGGCATGCGTGTTTTAATATTCTTAGCCCCTATGGGGCTGCACCCGGACAGCTCACTGATCCCTACTTGATTATCTAGATCATTCATGGAAGATCTGTATGATTGTCAATAGCTCATGTATCGGGTGGGAACCGTACGATCTGCATCATCTAGCACATGTTTCCTTGTTCTGGTCTTCAATCTATAGATACAGATCCCGCACAACCTATCTTAGCGGCAGATACGGGATGTACTGTAGATGATATAGATGGTCTATTCATACATCATCTGTCAGAGGTGTGATCTGCTTGAAAATAGAGTGGAACTTTTCGGCTCTTTGAAGGGCTAACCTTTGGCGTCGAACACCATCCTGTTCCATGATGATTTTTGTTCTTTTACAAAGGTGACGGCTACTAGGAAGGCAAGGGCGGGAACGCTCGACGCGAGGCGGAAGGGCAGGCAGGTGAGCGTCGCGTGCAGGGAATTTGTTATGACCCTGGGCCACAGCGTTGGGAGGGGGATTATGTTGTTTTTGGGCTGTTCTTTGCAATGACTCGGGGTCACTCGCGCGAGTGACCCTTCTGTTTCTTTTGCGATCTTTAAAGCTTTCGTGCTGCTTTAATTGTGTGAAAAAACGTGAGTCCGCAATGGTTATTAATAGCTACTCTGTCTGCTACGATGCAAAGCGGATTGGCTAAAGGCTTTCGTCAATGAGGTGCAGAGTCACTCGTGCGGTGGCTCAAATCTGGTGGTGAAAAGAAGGGTACTTCCCCCTACCGAGCCTTGGTGTCCGTGTAGTCGATGGTGGTAGTGGCTGGAGTGCCGTCGCTGTAGCTGTGTCGGCCGTGTTGTGTTGGTGGTCGAGGCAAAGGGGGCGACCAATATTTTGCCCGAGTTTTCTGTCTCCCGCCGTTTTTTGAACCGCGCACGATTTCTTGCTGCAGTAGTGTTGATTGTTTCGGTGCAGGCTGACCAAGAGTGCTTGTGTGCAAGTCGATGCGTAGGTGAAAGGGCGAGAGCAACAACAATACGATGCACCCGGGGTGCCGGGGTACCCAACCTGATTGCCTTGATTTCACCCTCCGGTAGATACCTTGCTAAAGTCACCCTTGCGTGCGAGATACCGGGTATCGACCAGCGACAAAATAGGGGCAGGCGAGCCATACGACGAGTTGCTGACGGATGCGGATTCTGAAATGCTCCACGATAGCCTGGCACCCTGTGCTTGGAAAAGAGTGCCGCCAAAGACGGTCACTCCCGCGGCTGGCTGCGAAAACAGAGTCTGCTTACGTATGACTCCTCTTTTTTCGTTTTCCCGCGAACTATCCTGACAGCGGGGGTCGGCCGAAAGCGAAAAGATGGGCTCTGTTCTTAAGGCACTCTTTCAAAAATGGCGTTTAAAATGGCGTTTTTTTGTTATTTTCTGGTCTGTCCCTGGTGTGTGTAATTATTGATTGTGTGGGTTTTGTAACGGTTTTCCTGGTATGTGTATGCGTGAGTTGTCAGCACTTTTTTGCTCGGGTCTGTTTTGTTGGTTTTGAAAGGCAGGTTAGGCCTAAACTATCGCATGTATCCAACCAGCCGTTTTGTGTCACACCGTTGTCGTGCAATTTCGAGGGACGTTCGCGTCCTCCAAACGGTGTCCTCGCTCGACTTGTACAAACCAATGATTGCCCCGCCCCCCCGTCTCTTCCCCACCTCGTCTCCCCTTCCCTTCTTCCCCCCCCCATTCCTTTTCCCCTCCCTGCTAACCCTACCAACTCTTGAGCAGCCGACCGGTGGTGGAGGCGGCGGGGGCGGCGGCGGCGGCGGAGGTGGAGGCGGGGGCGGGGGCAGGGGGGGGAAGAAAGGGAGAAGTGGAGCACCGCGGCGGGTGATCATTCTCGGAAATGGCCAGTAGATTCGAAACCGAGGCGTGACACGGAACACTCGTTCGAGGAAAAACGCAGGCGCAATTCTTGACGGTCAGACATCGGAGGCAAAAATCGCCTGGGTGGGGCTCAAGAGGGAGTGGCAGGAGGAGGAGGATGGGGGAGGGGGACGTGGGCGGCTGGGCGGCTGGGCGAGAGATTGTGAGGTTGGTTTAGGATAGCGAGGTTTCCGATCGGATCGGATCGGGCCGGCTGTGCTCTACTCTTCTTGGCCGACATTTTCCTCTCGTGCGCCGGGCGTGGGTCGTGGCTCGAGGCCTAAATCTTCAGCATCACCATCAGGCGTTGGCCGTAACGCGGTACCTAAAACCTGCTGCGTCACCATCAGATCACCACCATCATCAAACATCGGCAACAACGTAGTTGTGGAGATGCCGGGAAAAAACTGTATGGAGTGTGTTGTCTCTCCCGGTAGAGTTGGTGCCCGACAGTCAAGGAGCTCTAACTGGTTCGGCTTCAGCCTGGGCCAATCAGCCTCGGGGTTACCAAGAGAGGAGGGAGGCGAGGCGTAGGGGTAGGGCTTCCTTTGTTTTGTGGTTGGGTCCGTTCCAACGCTGGTGCCCGCTTTTTGTCGTTCGTGTTGTTTAGCTCTCGCGCGTATGGGGCTCATAAATGGCGGATCTTTTCTGGCAAGAGCTGCTGTGTGCGGGTCGCGCTGCCTCGCACACGCCGCGCACTGCGTGTATACATGTGTGCTGCACTAAGGGAAGAAGGCGATGACGGAAAAGGAGAGGGGGGAGGGGCGCGATGTTCTTCGATTTTTGCGGGGTTTTTCACGGATCATGGCCGGTCGGGTCAGGAGGTTTTTTATAATCTTGCGGGTCGGGTCGAGTCGGATCGGACTGGAAGGTATTCGAAACCTCGCGTGGGTCGGGTCGGGTCGGGTCGGGTCGGGTCGGGTCGGGTCGGGTCGGGTCGGTTCGGGTCGGTACGGGTCGGATCGGGTCGGGTCGGGTCGGGTCGGATCGGGTCGGGTCGGGTCGGGTCGGGTCGGGTCGGGTCGGGTCGGGTCGCGAAGTTTTCAAGCATCACGGGTCGGGTCGGGTCGCGAAGTTTTCAAGTATCACGTGTCGGGTCGGGTTAGTCTGACCCGATCCGACCCGCGAGGACTAACCCGACCCGTAGAGATCTGTTTTCGGATGGGGTTTTCGCTACCATGGTGTAACCGTCGCCCGATTTGACCGATCGGATTACTATATCTACGAAACCGTTTTCAGCATGAAGTGCGTGCACGAGTATTGTACGCACAGCCGTCGGTAGGGTGGTGTGCTTGGGATATAAGCGTGTGTTTTCCCTCGCGCTGCCCCCTGCTCCGTCCCGGCCATGTTGTCGATCTCGTGCGGGGATTTCTGTCTGTGGCCTCCGCTTTCTCTCTTGGGAGGGGGGCGCTGTCGTGTCCGTGTCGCATCGGTGGTTGCGATGGGATTGGGAGGTGGGGGGGTCATTGGTTTTGGGCTGGTCTGCTGCCACCGTCACGCGGTATGATCTAAGGGCATGAGCATTGGCATGGGCATGGTGGCGGAGCCCCCTCAGGGCGTCCTCTCTTCCCAGCGTGTATACCCACTACGTAGAAGTGGGGGCGGGGGGCGGGCGTGGTAGTGATATAGTGCGGCATTCGGGAGGCATCGTGGGCGGGGAACGGGTGGGAGAAGGGCAGGGGGCGAGGGATGGAGGAGTAGTTCGGCACAGAGATGGGGGGGTGGGGAACAAGAGATGGGGAGATGGTGGCAAGACCGTACTCGTACAACAATTTGGTTCGCGCGAGAAGCGCTCGTTTCACCGTTCGCAGCCGTCCCGTGTTGGTCTCTTCATGGAACTGCGGGTCTAGTTTCACTCCCTTCGGGGGCAGAGGAGACATGTTTGTTGCTGCTGCTGCTGCTGATGCTTTGGCTCTGCGTAGAGTGAGCTGGATACGCTAAAATTTCGACCGCTCTGTTTATATTTTTGGCGATAATGCGTTTGGTGGAAGGCGTTTGGGGACGAGGACGGTGGTTACGAAGGAGGCCGGCGACCTCGGCCCTCGGACCCTTTTGCTGTGAGAACGAAGCTAGCCGGCATTATTTTATGCCCCCCTCCCCCCTTTTTCTTTGCCTACAAGAGTGTCCCTGTGGAGGAGGGGCGAGGCGCCGTTGAGGTCACGTGACCCCGCGCAAGGTTAGATTCTCAGTTAGAAGCACCAGCTACATTTTTGTAGCCGCGCGGCAGCTCAGTCGGGCGGAAAAAAAAAAAAGGAAGCGGATGTAGGAGTACTCAACGCTTAAGAAAAAGAAAAACAGTAGCAGTTAGTTGGGGACTCGAGGCAGCGGCGTCGGCTGCCGTGCTTTGTGTTGCTGTGCTTCAAAATATGCGCCCTGTGTATTCTCTTTTTAGTTTCCTTTTATTGATTTTCTGATTGTTTTTGCTCCGGTGGTCTCTTGATTTGTTTTCGTGTACAACGCTGGGTCGCTCTTTCGTTAAGTTGCGCGATGAGAAATACACACCGTTTTTTGTTTTGTTCAGTTTTTGCTTTTTGGTAGTGTGCGTGTTGTGCGTGCTGTGTTCGCCCACCGTCGCACTTCCGTGGTGACTGAGTATGGTGGGTAAAGTAGGAAATTGCGGAGATTTGACGTTTTTCCGTGGTGACAGCGCGGAGATAGGGGTTGGATTGGGCGCCGAGGGCCCATCGCTACTACATTAGGAGGCGTTCCGTGGCGAATCGCGGGGGTGGTGTGCTGGATTTTCCACTTGCGGCGTCCATTCGCATCTAGTTGATGTGCAGTCGCTAGCACGTGGACAGAGGCGCACCGAAAGACTGTCAAATGGTGGGGTACTGCTTCGCTTTGCGAGGGCGAGGGGTGGGCAGCGCTACTAACTCCAACAGCAACAGCCGCACCTTCTATTGTAGGGGCGGACCACGCGCATGATAACCCCCCCCCGCCCCCCCCGACACGCTCCCGTCCAAACACTTGGGAGGGGCGTCATGTGCCGTTGCTCGCACCGTGCGCCAAGGAGCAGCTGCTGCTGCTGCTGCCGCTTATCGGAGACTGGGATCGGTTGCAGCGATGTAGTTGTTGTGGAACAAAACAGACTCAAGGTGTGTGACTGCTGTTTGTTGATAGCTAGCGGTTACCCTCCCCGCAACGAGCACGGTGGTGGTGGAGGAGGAGGAGGAGGAGGAGGAGGAGGAGGGTGGTTGCGGCATGGCAGTAGGAAAGGGCTGTCCATCGCAGGGCCAATAAGAAACAAAGAATTAACAAATGAAAGAATTATTAAAGTGAAAACGAGAGAAGGATTGGGGTGTGGTACGGGAGCTTTAAGTTCGCGGTGGAAGCTTCCGAGCTATAGCCTATTTGTGGAGGCGTTTATTGTATGTTGTTTTTGCTCGGCGTTGCTGTTGTTTTTGAGTCGGGAAGGTGCATCAACAGGGAATGGCATGGATACGCGGTGCTCGCGGGAGGAGGGAAAGAAAGGGTAGAGGGTTTCCATGTGTGATTCAAACGTCGTTTTGCAGGGGGGGGGGGGATGAAATATCGACAATTCAACGAGCGAATATGGAGCTATAAATATGCTTTAGATTGAGCACGTTTCGACTTGACCACCCTGCCGCACACGAACTTTTGTGCCTACGCGTATAGCTTCACGCCAGAAGTAGACGGCTGGCGATATGCTTTGGTGGCGGAGAAAGTCCAGAGCTAGCTAAGGCTGACCTACTTCGAAGTATTGCATTATTGTATATTTAATGTAAAGTGTTCTGCAAACGCCGCTGCGATAGAGTGGTATTTCATGCTCTACGCCACCACACACCGCTCAATATGAGCGTGGATACAATGCCGTGCCCCGATGTGCTGCCCTGCATGCCACCGCTCCCTTGCACGCTCGCTCGTGTGTAGTCCTTTGTGCGTTAGCTCTCAGATTCCAAATCAGCCTGGAAAGCTATCTCTTAGGTCTGGAAGCCTCATCGCCGCCGGCTACATGGCGTCCCCCGATACCGTACCCCTCCCGCCAACCACCACCGATCCCACCTTCACCACCTTGTCGAGTGTTCGCGCCCTTAACTACACTCCTCCCGGCCAAGAGAGGAGCAAGAGTTTGCCCTGCATGGGCACCGCCTCCTTTGCTCGCGCCCGCCGCGTGAAGTGTCTGTTTCGCTCTCGGGCTGCCGGTCAGTCTGTGGAATCTGCTCTCAAGGAGACCAATCTGGAGTTCTTCACCGCCATCGATTAGTGTTTCTCCCGAAACCGTAACCCTCTCGGCACCACCACGACCGCCGCCGCCTACGAGTAGGTGCGTGTCCGCACTATTTTCCTAGCAGTATATCTTCCGACCAAGGCAAAGCGTAAGCGTACGCCTCGGGTGACCCATGCTACCATACATGAGGTGCATACTTTTTTTTTGTCCTGAAGTTCTACCTCGCTTTGAGGAGCTCCAATCGCCTCGCGACCAAGGCTAATGGTATACTAGTAGGAGGGGGGATGTTATGGTGATGTTGTGATGATGTTATGATGATGTTATGACGATGTTATGATGATGTTACGATGATGTTGCGATGATGCTATGATAATATTACGATGCTGTTACGATGATGTTATGGTGATGTTATGATGATGTTATAATGATGCTATGACATACCTCCACTTTGGAGCACTACCAGATTTTCACCACTCGCACGACAGACTTTTAATACGTATACCTCACGGACGAAAATAATTTACTACGATATTTTCTTGGCACAGCGCGTAGCTTACGAAGCCACCGCGGATTCATATCGCAAAATTAGAACAGCACGAAGATCTTAAGGTCGCAAAGGAAAAAAAGCGGGGGCACTCGCGCGAGTGACCCCGAGCCACTGCCAGAAAAGGCCCCAAAACAACATAGAAACCCCTTAGTAGAGTCATAGAGTCATCCCACGGTACGGTACCCGTGCAGCAGATTCTAAGAATTTTCTGAGCTAATAGCATGAGGAGCGGAGTATCTCAACCGAAACATTACTTGGAAGGCATTCTTCGTTCGCGCAGCCCGACCAACATTACTTGGAAGGCATTCTTCGTTCGCGCGACCCGACCAACATTACTTGGAAGGCATTCTTCGTTCGCGCGACCCGACCAACATTACTTGGAAGGCATTCTTCGTTTGCGCAACCCGACCAACGTATCTATGCGGCAGTCCTCAACCAAAAAAAGTACTCGCAAAATCATCATACTCAAATACTCCCTGGTGTTAATAATCGATAGTTCCACACGTGAGCGGCTCAATTCAACCGGTCAGAGCCGTTTGGGCAAAAAAAAAGTGCAACCGAAGCTACCGTGGGATGGCTACGTGTCGTAGCCTTTGGTCTCATCAAAAACTTTTTTTTGAGAAAAATGAAAGGGTTGTACCCACCGGGTGAACGATTCCATGGCCCTAGGTTTAAAACGAATAATATACTAGCGAAAACAAGAATGACATTGCTTATGAGGCTAAGTTTGGGCAGGCGACTGTTACGAGGCTTATTTTGGGTAAGCGATTGGTTAACCTGTTGGCTAACCTTTTGCCAGTGGTCAAACGGCCTAATGCCCCTCTATAATTCCTTAACAAATGGCGTCGTCGGCAGGACTATGGTTTTTTGGGGTCGTGGTTCGAATCCCACCATCCACTAATGATAATTTTTTACGACTTTCCCGTGTCGAACTTGTTGGTCACTCACTTGTTCTAGGTAACTCTTGTACTAGTCCCACGAGCCACGGATAGGACTTAACGCTCAACGCGTTGCTCGTCCGAGGAACAAATGCATCATATCTCCTTTTTCATACACGCACATGCCTTCAAAGGCATGTGAAATCCATTATATCGTTCCCGTATCCTAGAGCTTACGCGCTGTTAGGCTCCCAGGGCAAAACCATAAAGAAATTTCCGACGAAATTGGGTTAAGAAGCCCCGTCATTCAGAAAAAAAAAAAAAAAAACGTTATAGCTACCGCTGTCGACTCTCGGGACTACTACTGCTGGTAGTGCTGAGTACCGTCTAACATTTGGCGTTGTCAAGATCCGGGTTGACTGAACCCTACTCATACTCGTAAACACAACTATGCATCGACACTCGATGACATACACTATAAAAGATCCGCACGTGCATCCATCCCATCACCAATAACTCGGGCTTGACTAGATATGGAGAGGGAAGAGTAAACATCGGGAGGGGGAAAGTGTCTATTAAAATGTTGTGTAGCGTGAATAATCCGCCAACTTGGTGTCGTCGGCAGATTCATATTTCCACGGAATGAAGGCGTTGGACTAAATGCCCTACGTACTATTAACAAAAACGTTCAGAAAACACACAGTATAATCCCATATATGGAAAAAAGAAAAACAGAACATTACAATAAGACGCATTTTGCCAACATATATCGTAACACCCACCGATCACAATTCCAACAACCAAAAAAAAGGGGAAGAAAATATTTCACGCATCGGCACTGATGCCTGCTATTACCACATAATACACAACATCACAAGGGTATTATATGCCCCTCACCCTCCCTGTGGCACACGATAGAGCTGCACAGTCCGACAATATAAATACCACCGCTTCCTCATGAAGAAGGGGTCAAGTCAATCGCGCCAACAAACACCACCCCTGTCCCCCTGCCCGTACGCCACGACCCGCACTGTAGTGCCCCCGAACGTCTTCACCGTCGCTCCGCCTCTCGCCCCTCCCTCTCCAGCCCCGTCACCCCCGAGAACGCTTCGGCACAGCCTATCGCCACCACCGCCACCACCGGAATTTTTGTTATTCATGTTGTTGTCGTGGTTGTAGTCGGGCGATCGGGCGTCGAAGCTGCAACGCCCCTTAGCGTGAGACAAGTCAAGGTGCAATCCTCTCGGGGAGACGGCCTTTGCTGCCGCGAGAGCATACTGCGTAGGTGAGGCGTGTTTCATGTTTCAAGAAGGGGTGCGCGGGGGCGGGGGGGAAGGGGGGTGATGCGTGGGTCAGAAGGGGGGACTGGGGAAAGTTTCAGGGGGGGGGAGAGGGGCGTGATTCAGACGAGCGGGGGGAGGGGGGTTATGCGTGGTTCAGAAGGAGTGAGTGAGTGGTGTTTTAGAGGGAGGGAATGGAGCGTTATTCAGAAGGGTCGCGGGGGTGTCATGCGTGAATGGGGGAGTTGGTCACGTTTGAGAAGGGGAGAGCAAGGTGTGATCCAGACGGGGCGAGGGCGGAGGGAGGCAGTACGATTTTATATTGTTGCGCACGTAGATGAAGTGGAAGTTGAGGTCGAGGCGTACGGTGTGACCAACTGCATCTGCACCCACCCAACACACGTCTCGGTGACAAAGTACTACAAGGAGTTAGAGCTGGGTCGTGGTATTTTTAAGTCAAATCGTTCAAAAACACACCGGAGCAAATGATACTACAGCCTGCCTCCTCGTCTTACTTAACAGTACAAGCATGTATATGTATATATCATCACATGTGTATTCGTTCTATATACCCCCCGATATACACAAAAACCTACCTATCTCCCTGTTTCTACCAACGATATTTGGTCCTGATTGCTACGACATGCTCCCCTGTACACAAAATGTATGGCTATTTTGTTGACGTCCCTGGGTCCCAAAGATGGCTACTACATTTGCTCGCTGTTAACAGCGTCGCGTCGACCCTCTTGATAACCCCCGTCGCAATTACGGCTGGCCTAGACTTTCGTATATCCTCGAGCAATACCGGCATGCGCAGAGCCGGCGGCGGGCGGCAGCCCGCCGCGGCGAAGCCCCCTTCTACAGCCATGATCCCGTGGGTTAGTGCGTTACCCTTTGGCGCGGGTTCTCGGTTTTCATGCGATGAAAAATCGCGTTGTCACGACCTCGTCCTGAAGCGGATACTCCGCACTATCGTTTCTATTGATTCTACCCCGGGATACTTCGTGGTCGTTATTTACGTGCCTGTCTGGAAAAATAAGCACTGGTCTGAAGATGCATCTGTCGTCATTCAAAATGAAACGATCCCCTATCCCCAACCTAATTAACCGCGTTCGCTAGATGTTGTTGTCGTTTGTTGTTGTTGTTGTTGTTGTCGTTTGTTGTTGTTGTTGTCGTTTGTTGTTGTTGTCGTTTGTTGTCGTTTGTTGTTGTTGTTGTTGTTGTTGTTGTTGTCGTCGTTTGTTGTCGTTTGTTGTTGTTGTTGTTGTGGTTGTTGTTGTTGTTGTTGCTGTTGTTGTTGTTGTTGTTGTTGTTGTTGTTGTTGTTGTTGTTGATGTTGTTGTTGTTGTTGTTGTTGTTGTTGTTGTTGTTGTTGTTGTTGTCGTTTGTTGTCGTTTGTTGTTGTTGTTGTTGTTAATGTTGTTGTTATTTCTCACATTAACTCGCATAATCAAGTCCGTGGTCACAAGAATACTCCTCCAGGGGGAAAGAGAGCGCAAACAAAAACAAAAGTTGTACCCGCATATATCATAGCTGAAGCAACTCACGCCCCTGCCAAAGTAAAAATAAAATACATAGGGCAAACAGACCCACATGATGTTTTTAATTCCTTTGAATACGGTGCTTCTCTTTCTCACTATTGTCATCTGGCAAGGCGTAAAACCAATGCGGAACCTCGGCCATGCTGTACATAGTTTTTTACCAATGTTATGGCTCTCTAAGGTCGGCGTCCCAAAAACCTCGTAACCACTAAGAAGGTCGATTTCGCTGGTTCGAGTCCACCAAGAGCGCACACTCGTAGATTATACTCGTAGGGATTTTTCTTGAGCAAAAGTTGACTCGCGGAAAGCGCGAGAGCGTGAGCTAGCAAAATTGGATGAAAATCGACGAGCGTTTAGGAATGCTGAACCCTTTTGCGCGACAATAATGAAGGCACGTATACACCCTGGGGGGGGAGAAGGGACGACACCTGTGACCACGGCTTGTCCAGAAGCTGAAAAACAAAAGTGAGATTAAAACTATACCTAGTATATTATATACCTGGTATAATATGCCCTCCTTTTACGCTATACCGAATGTAGGCACTCTATACTGAAGTTCGAGTGCTGTTTAGTCGGTCCGGTGTAACGTGGAACCAACAAGTACCGATTAATGATGGTGCCCTCTCTCACTAGTTACTCCTAGCCAACAAAACGAAGAGCCCTTAAAGCTGCTAGTAACTACCGTAGCTTTTGGGCGTGTATTTTTCTCGAACCTTGTTGCTGTGAAAGTCCCTGGCGGAGCAGACGCCGTGTGAGCGAGAGTCGAGGCACAAGGCAGGAATGGATCGAAAGGCGGCGAGCTCGTCCTGGGGAAGGACGGCAACCTTGCGCACCTGTTGTTGTTGCACCATGAACAGCACATAAAGGATTGCACATTTGATTTTTGCGGCGCGTACATAGCAGCAGGAGGCGCGGCATATGGGGAACGATACATAACCATCAATCAGCGCCCAACATAGATCAATCAATGTCAGTAAAATGTTTTTTGGAGCGATAATTGCTGGGGCGCGGGTACTCCCCCCGAGAGATTATTGAGTTTGACACGCGCTGCGGTGCTGCGGTATGGGTAGCATTAACATCGCTGAGTTATTCGCGTTAGTCGACTAAAGTCAGGCTATCGAAGTGAGCCTGACGCCCTCCCGCCCCCCGAGAGGAGGAGCCGCGCGGGAGACGCCAGGGGCCACCAAAGGAGTTCCCCGGAGGATCCCGCTGGCGGCTCCGCCGGATGCAAAACATTTCCACAGGTCTTCATTTTGTAACCATAAAAATATGAAAAACCAGGCAAAATCCGTCCTTCAAGCAAACAGACAAAAACCCAAAACAAATCGTCGGAAAGTTGTAGTCGCTGCAACTGCCCGTCTTACCTCGTCAAATGTATTTCACGCGCTATACGCGCAAGTGTGCTTGTTCTCTGCCCATCGGCTGAAGGGTTTAAAATATTAATGTTGATAATGGCCCGGGTCGGTAATCCTATAGCCTAGTCATCGAACTCGCAGCTCTACTGCCATCTCTGGCATAACTGGGGGACGAATTTCTTGCCTTATCCTGTAGCGAACCGGTTGCCCTGCGGTTCTTCCTTCCGCCCTTGCTGGCTCCCGTCCTGCTCCCTTCCACCCCGATGCTGCAAGGTTCCCCGCTCGTTCGCTGCATGCACAATCCAATCCGCCCAGACACAGGGGAAGGGGGAAGCTGGTTTATTTTACGTGTGGGCTTCTCACCGCCTGCTGATACAAAACAAGAACAAAAAAACAAAAACAAAAACATATTACTGAGGTTCTGATCCTATTTTTTTTGTTATAATAGATGTATATATCTACAATACTTCGCGAAAGCCAAGAGCACACCGGAAATCTGTAATTTTTTACTTTTTGCGTCTTGCCCTATAGGCTGTCATCTGTCCAACTCCGGTATCGAGCCGAAAAGCCGCTCTCTCGGCCCCTCTCTCCGCGGCCGAGCTCCTACATAGGCCTTTGCCGGGCCTGTACGCGCGCGCTCACTCTCGAGGTCACTCGCCGCAGCCGAGCGCCGCGACCCCGAACTGAGCTTGCTTGAGCGAATCTTGTGGACTGTGGCAAGGGATTCTGAATGACGAGGAAGTATCTGTCTGGATTGTGGGGAAACACGTATAAAACAAAAAGCAGTTTTTTTTCGCGGTTTACTGTTGATTACCGAACGTCCCATGATGGGAAGAATTTGACCTAAAACCTGGACGGGAAATCTAAAGCGAACGAACGATTGGAACCGAGTGTTTGCGAAAACGAGGACCCCTAGAAGAGTGAGTAAATATTTTCCTGGAAACATTGAAATTTCCTGGAAAGTTCCTCTTGCCTAAGTCCTAAGTCTAATCCTGATAGTGAGTAATTTTTTCTACAATATATTTCGCGAAAGCCAAGAGCACACCGAAAATCGGGAGGTTTTCAATTTTTCGTCTTGTCTTTAGGCTGTCATGTAATGCAGTACCCTCCGTAGAAGGATAGCTTATAGATTCGACGTGAGACCATGTCATGAAACCTCGTGATATTTGATGTCACACTCACGTCAAGGCCATCATAGATGGGCGATAATGTAGGTGACAATGATGGGACAAGCAGGACGCCCCACATCTCACTACCTTGCTCTACCCTGCCCTACTCTGTCTTGTCTTGCTTTGTCTGTATTTTAGAGTTTAATGTAGAGGAAATAATGTATAGGCTTCGAGTCTATCAAGCGAGCCATGAGGAGAGATCAACCAAAGACACCGGAACCCATGAGGAGCACGCTTCCCAACACCGACCAACCACGCATCCCCCACTCGGAGTACCACTACAATTAGTATCGTCAGCAGTGAACCTGTCGATCTTGGGCTTGCGCGACCTCCTCCCCGGCGCTCCTCTCTCCCCAAGGCAAGCTCTTTTGGCCTTGCATAAATAGCTTTGCATTTTACTTTTTCTTCCGTTTTTTTTTCAGGTAGTTTTTGTTTGGTTTTGGCCTTGTACCTTTTAACATATTTTCTTTCTCCCAGTAGCGAGCGTGGTTACCCTTTTGTCACGCGTCCTTCTTTTTTCTGGTCTTTACAGCGTGACACGAGTTTCCTTGTTCTCTTCTGACATTGTTTCCGCGTCTATACCGTCCTCTTTGGCTCCCTTCGCATCCTAGCGCTCAGCGGCTTCGCCCTTCGTGTTTTCATTGGCCGTTTGCTACAGGCATAACGTGGGTAGATACCCTTTCCCGAGCTCTCACGGTTGTGAGCTCCATCATAGGGTTGTATATCGCATGAGGCATTTAAGCCTCATTATTACGAGGTGTGGGGAAATACACAGCCTCATTTTCGTTTGTTTCGTAGCCGCATCTTCGATCCCCTTTCCTATTCTGGATGTTTTGTTGGCATCCTTTGATTGCCAGGTGATCTGCATCTACGACTATTCAAGGTGGCCTAATGTATTGGAGTGCCCTCCGTAGAAGGATAGCTTATAGATTCGACGTGAAGCCATGTCATGATTGAGGTGAAACAACGTGATATTTGATGTTACACTCACGTCAAGCCATCATAGATGGGCGATAATGAAGGTGACGATGATGGGACAAGCAGGGCGCCCCACATCTCACTACTCAGCTCTGCCCTGCTCTACCCTGCGCTACTCTGTCTTGTCTTCCTTTGTCTGTCTTTTAGAGTTCAATGTAGAGGAAATAACGTATAAGTTTCGAGTCTATCGAGCGAGCCATGAGGAGAGGCCAACCAAAGACACCGAAACCCATGAGGAGCACGCTTCCCAACACCAACCGCGCATCCCCCACACGGAGTACCACTACAGTCATCTGTCCAACTCCGGTATCGAGCCGGAAAGTCGCTCTCTCGGCCCCTCTCTCCGCGGCCGAGCTCCTACATAGGCCTTTGCCGGGCCTGTACGCGCGCGCTCACTCTCGAGGTCACTCGCCGCAGCCGAGCGCCGCGACCCCGAACTGAGCTTGCTTGAGCGAATCTTGTGGACTATGGCAAGGGATTCTGAACGATGAGGAAGCATCTGTCTGGATTGTGGGGAAACACGTACCAGGTATAAAACAAAAAGCAGCTTTATTTCGCGGTTTACTGTTTATTACCGTACGTCCATGATGGGGAGAATTCGACCTAAAACCTAGACCGGAAATCTAAAGCCAACGAACGATTGGAACCGAGTGTTTGCGAAAATGAGGACCCCCTAGCAAAGTGAGCAATATTTTCCTGGAAACATATGACCTTCCTGGAAAGTTCCTCTTGCCTAAGTCCTAACCCTAACCCCGATAGTGAGCCATTTTGTCCTGGAAAGATTGAACCCTCCTGGAAAGATCCCCTGCCTAAGTTTCTCCTAGGCATATCGGCCAAAACCGTTCGATCGATCTCCAGCGGCCTATCCGATGGTCTACACGTTGTACTAACCTTTAGCCCGACGTTCTCCAGGCACAAAGACTCAACAACCACGGGGGCCTGGAGGTCACACAAACCCACACAGTACACAGACACCACCCAACGCTGGGCTTGGCAGCGATAGTCACAACCCAACCTTGAGAGCACGGGGGCACGAAGGGGTGGCTGGGGAAGCGTGAAGTGCAGGTGCAACCTCAGAGAGAGGTGTTATTAATAGTGGTTACCCTCGAATGCTACTCTTTATGTGGTTGGTTCTGGGGTTCGAATCTCACGTGGGTCGGACTTTTTCGTTTTATTCGCAAAAATAAAAATAAATATGAAGGAATCAATTGCTGAGAGCGCCATGCAGCTTGGGTAGGCGCAGTTCAATGCGAACCGATGAGGGAAGAAAGGGCTGACCTCTTCTCGCGATAAAAACGAAGGCCCGTACTGCAACGGGCAGGGGGGGAGAAAAGCCTGCTTAGTGACCCTGGATCTGAGTTACATGTACGTATAGAGTGAAAAAGAGAAAGAACTAAAAAAGTGCGAAGATAATACTTGGTAAACAATAGAGGATGAGCGGAAAATACATATACAAAACATTTGTCCGAAAACGTGCGTGCGCGTTTATTTCGCACGTATCATCTCATAGGACCCGTTGTTTGTAGACTACAAGCACACGTTTATTTTGTACCTGTTTCTTCTTCTCAGTCACAATAAAAACACACCTACCCGCAGCTCTTGGGGCTACAGCAACAGTAGCAGCATGTTGCCGTCGAGCATATATCACAAGCACAGAACGCCACAGCACAGCGCACTCAGCGCCCAAAGCCTCATATTAGGTAGTACCGTTAAGTAATCGTGTACTGATGTGTGCGCGTCTCTTTTGCTTTCTTCGTTGATTGTCCTCTCTCGGTCCTGTTCATGATTTTTGTTTTCCGCAGATTACGCCCGTACGGCCGGTCAGAATGTGGTATCGCCAGTAAGCACACAGCACAGCACAGGGCAACCAGCTCTGCACAAGTAGCTCTAGGTTTGATCAAATCGCTAGTTTTCACCAAAAAATGAGCCTCTTCTTTCTCCTCCTTGACATTTGTTGCGTTCTTCTTTGCGCGAGCGTAGCGGGCGGCGTCAGCCGCCCGCGGAGCCGAGCCCTTGTATCTATATACAGTACGTATCCCCCACCAAACTTTTCCTTCCGTCTGTCAATCATAAATCTCTCTTCTGAACTGTCGTCGTTCATACATCTCCATCACCTTAAGTGCCCCTCCATCATTAATAATCCAGCAGTAGCCGTCTCCCTCTTCGTTTTCGTCCTTCTATGATATCGTCGATCATACATCGCCCCCATCCCCGTCCCTCATATATCGCATACACTCAGTAATACGCGCGATCGGAGCATCATATACTACAGCTTGCGAATATTCATATGAGTGTCGACGAATTCTTCGATCTCACAACTGGAGTGTATGTTAACTCTTTGTAACAAACAGTACCAGGTACATACGAGTACATATATGTATAATACAACGCAACAGCAGTCTCCCTCACTTAAGTTGCCCTTCCATCACACATAACATACCACGAAGTATACATACTACGCATGATACGTCTCCCGCTCATGATTCAGGTCTCAGCACTCCAGCATACGTATAAAATACTAATAGTACAGCAGTCCGTTCTCTCGTTGTCCCTCGAGAAAACGGAATACGACGTCACTTTTGTTTCTCCTGGGGGACCTCACCCCTCCCTCCTTGCGTTCCTTTTGTTTGTCTTAAATCTGTTCCGTTGTTTTCTTTCTTGTCCGCGCCTCCGTCATGCGAGCACAACAACAACAACAACAACAACAACAAATACACGTCCTTCAAACACGTATGATGTAATCACGCGTCCCTCATCTACCCCTCTTCCGGCGCACCTCGGAGGGGAGAGTAGTAGTAGCGTTTCGCGCCAGCCGCGGTCGGCCCAGCCTTAGCCGTCCAGCCGCCGAGGGGTCCGCGTCATCTCCCACTCTTGCTGACAAGTCCGGCTCCCTAAGCGTTGTTTCAACCGGACAACATAGAAAAAAAAAAGTCAAAACAAAAACAAAGAAACGCATCGCGTGGAGATTGGGGGGCTTCAATCCGGGCGGGTAAACGGTTAACCTTGCACCACCAGTAGCCCCCACGTACTACGGAGCGGATAACACCTTAACAAATGGCGTCGATGGCAGGACTCGAACCTGCATTGTTGATTGGTTGGTGGGATTTAGACGGGCAAGAGGGCGGGGAGGAGATGTCGCGCGACCCTCGGAATAATGTTTGGGTGCGTACGTCACCATACAGTCCGTGCCGTGTTATCTAGGAGTTGTTGCAGCCCGGAAGGATGCACAATCGAGCTTGTAAATGTAAGTTTGCTCGAAATAGTATGATGCTGGTGTCGGCGCTTTCTTCCTCGTCCCTACCTAGCTCTAACCCCATATAAACCCCAATCCCGAACTCCTCCCCTCCAACCAAATGCAGACCAAATGGCGACCAACCGGCGCTAATTCCCAGCTCCCCGTCTCCAACCAAATGGCGTCACAATGCAACACACCACAACACAATTTCGTAGAATACAATTCATACCGATACAGGGAGGAGGTGGTACATAGCTCACCACGGGCATAGACAGGCTTTTCTTTTGTTGTTGTTGTGTGTTTTTTGTAGTCTCCCTTTGTTCTCTTCTTATTTTGGGGGGGGTGTTGTCAGTGATCGACGTGGGAGCTCATCATGTTGCACATCGTCGGGCAGCAAAACATAATAACATCACAAAAGATCGGAGTATCGCACACAGGTTGCAAAGATGATGGTTCGACGAAATCTTCGATCTCACAGCGGGAGTGTATTTTATTTTTTTTTATAATACGACACAGGGGAGAGGAGAGCTACCAAACCCAACCATGGCGCGGAGCGGGTGACCTTAGAAGTGGATTAGCTGGGAGTAGCAGGAGATAAGGACAAGAGAAGGGTGGGAACCATGTGGCAGCAGGTGGAGTAGCTTAAGTTAGGCCGGAAATAGCAGGAGGACAAAGGAGATTTGCGGGCTTGATTTCCGCTGGTGTTGTTCTTATTATTATGTATGGGGATCGAAGTTGAGATTAATTAAGCTGCGCACACAGTGTCCTTCGAAGGTGAAAATTGATTCACGGCTTGAAATCAAAGATTAGTATCTGGTACGAATTCATTGAATGCCACTCAACACCCGTGGCCACTCCACAAAACAAATCAAAGCATTGCACTCGAAGCTTGTTTCCGATGTGCAAGAAAGTACGTACAAGGTGCGGGAGTCCGCCTCCCAAGTGGGTCTTAGCAGGATGCAGCTCACCCTTCATGCGACTCGCCCAATATGTCACGGCGTTTTCGCGCTGGGTGCACGCGATATCTGCCTGGTCGGTGAAAGTCCGATGTGCTCCGCCCCGCCGTTGTAGGAATGCCAGGGTCTATGTTCTCAAGACTGCGGCTATGCACGAAATATTGAGTGCACCCCCCCTTCCCACACACACCCTAGTATACATTGTCGGATGACAAGCATGAAAAAATTGCCAATCCAACTCCATGGCAGTACGCCGGACAAGACTGACAAGACCCCACAAACTCGGCATTCGTAACGCAGGAGTGCTTTACTACGCAGGAGTGCTTTACTTTCTGCGAGAAAAATAGGTACTGTAGTCCACAGTTGGTGCCTGTATTGTTTTCCGCGTTCTCACCTTCCGTTCAAGTTGTCCCCGTCCCCCTCGACCTCTGCACCGGCTTCATCATCAGTTGGCGAACGCGATTCATCCTGCAACAAGAATAAGCCGCGAGGGCAGAGACCAAGACATGTAACGCATACATACCCGTCAGTAAGTAGTTTACGAGACTAAAATACGCCGTCGTCATCGCTACGCAAGCAATCGTGTTACGTAGCAACGACGATTATGTTTGCCGTCGGGCCATGTCTCTCGCTGAAAACGAAAAACAAAATCCACACCCATTCAAGAGGTTAACCCTTTTAGCACCGCACTCCCGACATGGAAACAAAACACTTTAGAGTTGGAATAGGGATTTTTTGGGATTTGGAATGGGTTAACTAGCTTCCGCATCGGAGGCAGACGATATGCAGCGTGAACTTCAGCTTCGATCGGTTAGCAGTATCGACCCGGGGCACGCTTCTGGGATAACAGGTTTCTCTCGGACACAAGGGTGTCTAAACGGACCATTGAGCCGGTGCGGAAGCTCAAGCAGACACTGAGCTCCCCCTATCCCCCCCACAATCGTACGTACCGCCTGCCAGAAGCGCAGCGTCACGCTAGCTACGAGCTTTGACGGATGTCTATATCGACGCTAAGCTGGAAGCCGGTTTTTACAGACGGGAGCTAGATGCCGTGCGTAAGATTCTTGCCTAGTAGGCCTCCTCTATTGTTGTTTTTTCTTGTTTCTGGAAAAAAATTGAGCGATCGACGCTTGACGCTCGTGCTTTGCACATTGGACGGCAAGAACAAAAATATTGCCGGGTAGTTTCCTACACCTGGCATGTAGGTACGTGTGCCGTATGGCACTCTTAACATGTACCCAAAGTAGTTCACCGGGTCGTTGGCCCCTCGTTTGCCGTCGTACATGAAGCCCGTCCCCTGGTGATGCGGCACGGTCTCGAAACAGGCCACGCAGTAAGACTTCTTGCACTCAGCACACCACAACGCAGACTCCCTGGCGGCAAAAAACACGTAGAGCAAAACGCAAAACATGAACCAAACCAAATATGTTGTTGCTGCTACATGCGTCATGTTTGTTTTCGTCCGACAAATGTGCAGCATGAGTATCAGTCTCAAGCACAACGACGACGACACTAGAAACCAAAGACACAAGCTGAGGTAAAGGTAGAGGTGCGCCACCTTTTTTTTCTTGTTCTGAGGCTCCTATCCATTTCAGGAGTTCCATATCTCGCCCAAAGCATGTTTTTGAGTAAACCGAAAGAGCAACCCGATCGACAAACTCATGACCGAGGCACAACCAAAAAAACGTCAGCTATACAAAACAACAATGGCGTGATTCCGACGATTTTCGGTCATTCAGGACAAAAAAATCGCCAAAAAAAGGTATACCTCTATTGCCGCCATCGTAGCAGGCGTCTGAAGAGCACTACAAAATCGCAAAGGCAGGACAACCGCATTTTCATTATGTGTTGTTGCGACGTCGGTCGGGCGGAAGAATGGTGATGCGTGATGACTTGCCCGGACCAGTACAGGTCCTACACGGAGGGTTCATGGTGGAGGCCGGGATTTAGCTTGTCAGAAGGCTCTCTATCGTACCAATGTAGGCTTAGATGATAGGCTGCGGCGACGGGAACGCCTTTCCTGCGCCTTGCGGAAAGCTTTGATAAACCGCAACACGGCATACACCTATTTACAGCGTTTAGTGAACGCTATCAAAAGAACAACGGAAGTTAAAACCAGAACCACCCTTGCCACTGCTAATCGATGTGTCCCTGCTCATGCATTCACCTGGCGTATATACATATCGTGCACGCCACGCGCTTGATGCGATACTGATCAACAGCGATGCTCGTTTTATCAACCGGCAACCGGGATCTGATGGGCCCCATATCTACCTACACAACGAACCCTCCGCGTGGTGGTGGTCCGGGCAGTCATCACGCAGCACCGTAATACACGACGCTGCAGAACTCCCCCTGCCCGATGCATAACTATCGTCAGCGCAAACGGGCATCCCGGTGACTGCCTGGTAACGGCGTGCGCCTTCCACCCACCCCATCCTCCGTTCTTCCTCGTCTCCCCGTTGCCGCAAGACCCCCCCGGCCCGCCGCATGTGAGCGTCGGTGTCAAGCGGGTCGGCATTTGGCCGACCCTCCGTTCGTCCTCGTCGTCCCGTCGCTGCAACAGCCCCCCCCAGCCCAACGCATGCGAGCGTCGGTGGGGAAAACCCTGGTAACGGCCTGGAAACAGCTTGCGCCTTCCATCCAGCCGACCCGTCGTTCTTCCTCGTCTCCCCGTCGCCGCAACATGTTACTTCTGGCAATGTCCGGGTCAAATCTCGAGCCTCGAGCCCTCCAGCTAGTCATGTAGTAGGAAGAAACCCCGAAAGGTACGATCACATTTTCATTCGCCATCCGAAAATGTCCAGCATTCATTTACTTCAATGAAGGTCACTTACAAAAAAACAGAGTACACAGGCCTTGTCTCCCCGTCGGTTCACTGTTCCACCCCAGTGGGCGCCTTTCGTTCGCTATTTCCACGCTGTGGACCTAACACGCTCATCGCGTGCATCGACTTGCGTTGACTTGTCCGGTCCAATACCCATACCAAACCTCCCCCCGTCCCCTCCTCATACTTGTTTCCGCCGAACTGTGTCGATTGTTGTGTTCCTGCTCTTCGCGACAAGCATCTACGTTCTTGAGATAGAGAAAGGGGAGGGGAAAGAACCGAGGGGCCTCGGGTGGGTTGAATCCATGAAACAAAGCCGGCCCAGTCCCGTATAGGCAACTCCAACCGACATATCTAGCCCACAAAGAACGCTCTTCGCCCAGCTAGGTATTCCCTTTAGAAGAAGGCTATGTTTTTATATATAGCTACGTAAGCACCTGCACCCCATCACAATGATATAGTATTGTCGGCACAATTCTCAGGTGATGATTGCATGGTCTCAACCCACGCGCGCCGTGTCCTCGGGGGAGTTTAACATATGGCTGCGTTTCGAGCAAGCGCCATCCAAACCTAATATTCGACCAGTCAGTGCCGGTTTTAGAGGGGGGGGGCTACCACTACAACGCCGACGCAGCTTACCTTAGTCTGCAGAGTCGACACGGTAGGACGATAACATCCCGTCCCGCAAACTGCGGTGCAAGCGGGGGCGGGGAAACACAAGAGCGAGATCGACTAAAACACTAAACCACTGTTGTCAAGAATACGCCAACGCCATGGGACTGGCAAGCAAAGTGGGCAAGCACACGAGAATGATGATCATCTGCCGCCATGGTGGTTAAGAGGGAAGAAAGTTTGTTTTTTTTAGTGCTTAAAAGCTCGTGCGAGCGGCTCTGTACCTCGCTCAAAAACAACCTAAAAACACACACTTCGTTGGCGCAGCGCACCACATTCGTGTACTTCGAAGTATATATATAGACCAAAGCCGAACACTCGCACGTAACACACAAGCTTTTCTTTTGACGCTGCAGATAGGGCAGCACCTACGTTGCCAAAAAAAGGAGCCCAAAACGTGCCCCCCCCCCCTGCCGTAGCCCAACACGTGACCCCCTTGCCGTAGCCTTAAACGTGCCCCCCCCATCGTAGCCCAACACCTGACCCCCACCATCGTAGACCTAAACGTGCCCCCAGCCCAACACGTGACCCCCACCATCGTAGTCCTAAACGTACCCCCCCCCCCATCGTAGCCCCAACACGTGACCCCCCCCATCGTAGTCCAACACGTGACCCCCCCCATCGTAGCCCAAACGTGCTCCCCCCCATCGTAGCCCAACACGTGACCCCCACCATCGTAGACCTAAACGTGACCCCCCACCATCGCAGCCCTAAACGTGACCCCCACCGTTTTACGATCGGTTCTTGGAAGGATGCAGTTCACCTTTCATGCGATTCGCCGAACACCTCACGGCGCTTCGCGCTTGGTTGCAAGCCATGTCTGCCTGGTCGGTGAAAACCCGACGTGCCCCCCGTCCGGACATAGTAGGGATGCGAGGGTCTATGGTCATACGATTACGGCCATGTACAAACTGAGTACACCCGCCCCCCACCCTAAGGTAGTCCTAAACGTGACCGACTGATTCTACGATAGCCCCCCCCCCAAAACCAGAGATTTTCTCCAGCGCACGTTTCATGGCTGCTCGACACGAGGAAGGATGCTACGAAAACACCATCTTCAAACGTTTTCTTGTGCGCAAAGGACCACCGAACGATGACGTCGGGGCGGCAAGTGGCACCGTATTGCAGGAGATACGGTCGGGAGCTGGTTTTGAAAACGGCGATTTCGTGAAAGGAAAGTTGGGGGGGGCTACCGTAGAACGACTCAACCCCCTATTGTAGCCCCAACAGTGACTGCTGCTATACTTTGGTTAGTCAATGCCGGTATAATCTGGATTTGTGTGGTACCTGTGAGGACCTCAAACTCTGCACGTTGCGGACATCTAGTAGATATGTTACACAATGAAACGCGGCGCAACCTAAGACAATGCAGTGGAAGCTAAACCGGTAAGCTGCAACGCGTGTAGAAGGGTCTGAAAAAAAAAAGTAAACATCCGACAACAAAAACCGTACCTGACGCGTAGAGCTGTCTCTCGACCGCGTCCCGATCGACAACGAGCTCGACCCCGACGACCCCACTGACATCCCAGCCGACCCGTATTCGCTGCCCACTCCGATCGTTCCCCTTGCTCCGCCCCCTCGGCTCGATGCAATCGCTGCGCTTGCTATGCTTGCTGTGCTCGCGGCTGGGCTTGCCGAAAGAATGCTTCGCGGCGGAGTAATTACACCTGCAGTGGAATCGCTGAACCCCACGGCGGAGCACAAGAGGGAAGCCTCCGGTAGCCGTTCCGTGGCGATGGGTGGGGATCGGCCCCGGCGACGGGTGCTACCGGCATCGACAGCGGGCTCGTTCGCGGGGTTTCCTGAGGCTGCAGACGTGGGAGGCGATTACGTGGCCAGGGTGTTAGGATAACTAGCGGAAGCGACGCGTGCTTTGACATGTTAAAACAAGTTTTGGTCACCGCATTTTTATGGAGGCGGCAGTAATAGTAGCGGAGGTGGTGGTAGCGGTAGCGGGCACGGTGGTGGCGGTGGTGGTGGTGGTGATGGCGGCGGCGGCGGTGGCCGCGGCCGTGGCGAGTGTGGGCTGTAGGCAACGACCGTCTTTGTCTTGATGCGGAGGGGCGCGGATTGGGGACGAAGGGATTGTGAAGCAAAGCGACGCCGGAAACGGCAGCAGGTAGCACCTACATGGTGGTTTTTCGCACGCGCGATTCGAGCGGTCGGCTCAGAATGGGCCACGCTCGCTCCCTAAGATGAGCTCTCGAGGAAACGATTGCTTCCGCGTTTGCAAAAGGAAAAGAACAGGTTTGCTCCCAAAAAACGAACACAGGCAGACACTTTATCGTGGGATGCAAGGAAAAGTCACTACACAGTAATTATGGGGGGGGAGGGGGCAGAAAGCGGGGAGGTGCCGCGAAGCTTACGCCGATCCTTGTTGGTATATATATATATCTTGTATGGTACGGTGGAGGTTTGATTTTATTGATTTATGTGGCTCCTCACTTGATTGAGAGAAAAACAAAAGTGCAACCGCATGAAAAATATCATGGCATACATACAGTAAGTACAAAACGAAAAGTAGTGATACTACAAAAAAAAATGGTCTAGAGAGCCACGTCATTCCGAAAATATTCAGGATCTTCAGGGGTCATGATCCGACCCACGGGTCGGGAAAGGAACTTTCCACAACTCTCCCGTTGTTGAGCCGGGTCAGGCCAAGAGGAAGGTCGAAATCTCACACAGGTCGGAATGGGTCGAGTCAGGCGGTAATCGAAATCTCACGGGACGGGTCGGATCAGCCCCTGACCCGACCCGATCCGACCCGACCCGCGAGAGGTGACCCTACCCGTGAACAGCCCTGAAACTAGTTTATCCAAAACGTGCCAGCCCTGTCGTAGCACGCGCATTACGCTACCATTTGAGGTGGGCCTAATGTTTCTTTGAGGTTGCTCGCGCTTGGGAAGCTCTCTACCCTTTTTGCCCCAAAAAAACATGTTGAGAAAAAAAAAAAAAAAGGCCAACACTCATAAACCTGATGAACAAATCTCATGGCCTGTACGGTAGGCACACAACAAAAACGTTGAGCAAACGTGCAACTAAAAATTGACCGAAGAAAACACACACATCGTTTTCTGGCGATATTGAGTCGCTCGCACTCAATTGTTTTGGAGCTCTCCACTCGGGCGGAAAACGTTTTTCGGCCAAAATAAGTTTGTACGGCCCCCTATCGTTCGAGGGGTTCACAAGATGCAGAGAAGCGGACGATTATTTTACCAGCGGTCACTGGAAAATGTACTGGGGAGGACTGCGAAAGGGATTCGTGACGCGAACTGATTTCACCCCGTCTACAGCTACATAAAGTACCCCACGCCAATGCTGGGGAGTTTTTGCCCGAAAACTGTGGTTGACGTTCCAACAAGATTTAGCCGGAGCTCACCGTCTTTGTTTTCTCTTCGAGGGGACGGCGCGGGAGGTTCAGGCGCCAGCGCTGGAAGCTCGCGGCCGGAGTGTCGTTGAAGCTCGATAAGCCTGGATGGTGATCGCGGCAGCATACAAATGTGCGTGGACGATGAAAAGGCCAGTATGGCGAGAGCTTTGAACGATGGTGACACCTGGTGCAGCCAGTCGCGACTGAAATGTCCGCGTGATGATTGTGATATCTGGTGCGGCCAAAAGCGATTTGATGTCGGCGTGATTATTGTGATACCTTGTTGCAGCCAACCGCGACTTTCAGGTCCGCGTATGCTGGAGCTCTGTGAATATTGCGATTTACACCACCAAAAAAACACGAGCGGAGCCAGCAGTATTTTCGATTTGACCCTTCTCTGCTTCGGCAAACGGCTTATAGCCCAATACATCATATACAATATGTACATGTTTCTAAAAGTGTTATCATGGCCTTTTTTCTGGGTAGTGGGAGATAGAGGTTTCCCCCCTTGGCCAAACAGTTATTGTCGTGAACGCGCGTTACCCGCTAACGTTGTGGTTGTTGTTGTTGGTGGTGTTGGTGTTCGTGTTGTTGTTGTTGTGGTTGTGGTTGTTGGTGGTGGTGGTGGTGGTGGTGGTGGTATTGTTGTTGCTGCTGCTGTTGTTGTTGTTGTTGTCATTGTTGTTGTTGCTGTTGTTGTTGCTGGTGCTGTTGCTGTTGTTATTGTTGTTGTTGTGGTTGGTGGTGGTGGTGGTGGTGGTGGTGGTGTTGTTGTAGTAGTTGTTGTTGCGGTCATGGTTGGTGTTGTTGTTGTCGTTGTTGTGGTTGTTGTTGTCTTCACAATAAATCGGTTATATTTCTACCCACCGATATAGCTAGAACATCCAGTGTCCATCCCGATTCTTCAACCTAGAGAGATACTGGTACAAAAGTATGTCGTCACACACCGTGGAGCAGAGAAACCAAAACCAAGAAAATCGCAAAATGATCAGAGGAGAGCAAAACGAAAACGTCAGCGTATCCGGTACGAACCACACAGCAAGAAAAAAAAGCCAAAGTAGAGACCAGAAAATTGTCCATTTCTTACTTTTTGCGGTTTTCGGTCTTCATGCTTCCCGTAAAAAAAACATTGCTGGCAGGTACCATTCAAGGGAATGAATCCATCTTCGCCACTAGTATATGCCATACGGCCAAGATTAACCTGGTTTTGTTGTGTCTGAGCTCCTTCTGCAGCCACAGCGCCTTCTGCGACACAGAGCCAATCAATGATCGAGTGTCCAGAGCTTTCACCTGCACAAGTACGATATCAATATTAATAGTGCTTTAATCAATGGCGGCAAGAACTTCGATTGCAGCAGAAGGGCAGCAATTTCCTTTTTCGGGGGGGGGCGGGAACAGGGGAGCGGGGGGCGGGGGGCGGGGGGGAGGGGGTGCCACCGTGCACTCTCGAAGTGAAGGACGACTCAGCTGGCCAGCCATCGACGCAAGCGCGAAGATGGGCCATCGTCAAACAACCAAACCATCGGTTACAAAGATCGTGCTTCGAAAGAACGACGAACGTAAGCTCAAAAACACAAAATTGCACGCGCTCTCGCTTTCGCTCGCGCTCGCGCTTCCAAGGCGGCGGCAGTGATAGCGCCATGATTACGGCCAAGCAGACGTACCTGAGACTCCGGTCCTAACGGCTTCGAATGCGGGGGTTTTAATAACATTCCCCTTGCGATAACCAGCGCTGTGTTGTCGCTGCCGTCGGCACGGCTCTCGCTGTCGCCCTTAAGCTTTACCCATGCCGGGGGCCAAGATCGCCGGTCGCTTAGCGGTTGGAGAGCGAGGAATAACGGGGTGGGGTGGAACCGACAAAAATATAACTCAGAAAGGTATCCAAGTGTTTCGTGGGTAGGTTCGAGTGCCTACAGATCCTACCGGGCACAGTTAGAGAGAGATATTGCCAGATACCGGGAAGGGATGAACTTGAGTGACCATTCCGCACGGAGCTAGGTTTGTCTCAAGTTAAGTCCCGGTCTGAAGCGAGTACCACAGCGGTATTTCTCATGCCTCCCTTTAGCCGCCTCTTGCTCCGTCCCTCCCCTGTTCTGACGCATCTCCCTCCCTCCCCCCGCTGTTCTAAAGCCTCTCCCTACCTCCGCCCCTGCTCTAACCCCTCTTCCTCCCTCCCCCTTCCCCCCCCTCCCTTGTTCTAACGCCTCTCCCCCCCCCCCCCCGCTGTTGTAACACCTCTTTCTCCCCCCCCCCCCCCCCCCCTGTTCTAACGCCTCTCCCTTCCCCCCCTCCCCTTTTCGGCATTTTTTTAGTAGGGGGGCACGGAGCCAAGAAAGAAAAAGGAAAAGGGATATGTTAAGTATTTGTCCGGCGTTTTCCACACGGAATCGGGGGTCTACTCGCGAGTCTGCCGGCAGAACAAGAAAAAATTCGACAGTCGACTACGAAAGACTTCCGATACACCCAACGAAGCGCGGACTACAGGCCAAATTGTCCAACCGACAGCTGGCCGTGGTTGTCACGTGTCTCTGTGTTGGGGGGCCCGGCGCCCTGCACTCTTGTTCGCTCTCGTGTTTGTAAAATCTGCCGAGTGCTCGATGGTCTCACGGAAGCAGCACACCAGAACGTCAGCTGGTACGACTTATCACTGCTACCTGAAATATAATACTTTTTTCCATGTTAATATCAATATAAACCAGTCATTATAGTTTCGGGCAGAGCGACACGAGTACGACTAAACTTGCCAACGGCACCCGTACTGTAATTTGAGCTATCTGCTGTGGTTGTTTTTGCCGCCTCTGCTGGTCGCTGCAGGATCTTCTGCCCGGTAGAAGTTTCGCCTCGCTGCTACTGCTGCTACACCTGCTGCTTTAGATTTGCCTATATCGTAAGTTGAGGTTCATGCTCGTCGTACATATTGCTACCCTCACCCCGTACGTACGGGCTTCCTCGTACCTCAACGCGTATGTACGACGACGGGCAAGAAGGAAGGTGACACGAAGCGACATGGAACATGGCCTCAGAGAAGCGAGTACAGCGGAATAGTTCACTGAGAACGTACCGCACTGGTCCTTGCCTGCAGCAGAGGCTGCCCGAATGTCAGCGGCCGTCTTAAAGCAAGCGCCACAGGCCGAAGAAGAGACGGCTCTACCGCTTCGTTTAGTCTCGAGATTCTGCCAAGTGAAAATATCATGTTTTGGGATTTTTTTGCCACGAAACGCCTTGCCGTCGGTAATTTGTGTCACGAAGTTGTTCTATGTCGTCGGTAGTTCGTGTCATGTTTTCTTGGTGCTCCCACACTAAAACATCGCCTTTCCCTAACGCGGCTTCCTGCCTCCCCCCCCTGTCCTAGCGCCTCTTCCTGCGTCTACCCACTGTTCTAACGCTTCTTCTTCCCCCCCTCCCCTGTCCTAACACCTCTTCCTCCGTCCCGCCCTGTTCTATCACCTTCTCTTCCCTCCCTTCCTTCCAGAACGCCTCTTCCTCCATCCCACCCCTGTTCTAATCTGAGGGTTCAAGCTCACCGATCAGACGAAACCCAGTAGATTACTGTTTTGTTACATGTACACCACAGCCACTGATCTGGCAGTCAGCCGGACAGACCACATTTTTGTGTTTGAGACACAACATACCTACGCAGCCAACAGTCAGCGCTGACTGCTGGCTCAGTGTTTTTGGTGTATATCTCTGTTACAGGAGGACCATAGTAATCGAGACCCACGATATACACAAAAACCTATGTATATTCCCCTGTTTTTCGGCAACCATATTTGGTGCTGATTAATACGTTCCCTCGTAATTGCACCCCCCACTCCCCAGATGCATGGTTATGCAACTACGGCTGCGCATCAAATGAGTACACCACTTCCCTCCGCCTTCCCGAGGTGGCAGCTAGTCAATGGTTATGGTGTGCGTGCGACATCCCGCGTTCCATGGTTTCGCCGCCGCCTACTCACATTTTCGTCGCTTGCGCCCCTGTGGCAGCTATGCCACCATATATGCCACAACAGGCACCGCTCAAAGATTGGTCCTCCCTTGCTTCGCCGTTGTTGTCTGGTCTAGCACCGGGGGGCGCAGCCACATCCGGAAACGTGTCTGCGCGGGCCGCAAACATGCAACGGGAAGGACAGATCGCGTTCGTTCAATCGTTCGACGTGTGGGGGGCAGGACAAGCGCGTTAGAAAATCCAAGCACAGCTACCCTGTACTTTCATGTTCCGTACCTGATGCCAAGTTTTTGAGGAAGATCAGGACGAGAGATCGTAAAGTTTTTGGAGCAAAAACACGTCACCTGATACTTTTGCTACTTTTAACCCTTGAGAAACATCAAGACAAGATATTTAAGAAGGCCGTTGCGCTCGTATAATTTATGTTCCTAGCATTGGGAAAATCCGGACAACATTATTAACACCCCCTGTTACTTCATAATTTGCGTTTAAAATTGTTGCAGGATAACCTAGATGATGTCATTAAAGAGCCATTACCCAACCATTTGTGTTGCGAATAACCCTGAGACAGGTCACGTTTTCGTTTTTTGGGGGGGTGGTATCCAAGCTCCCCTCGTTACCTTCAGGCGTGTCTGAGGGGGTGCCTTAACATGGAACCCTAAGCATTTTTTTCTTGCTTTTTGATTGGTCATCAAATCGAACAGATTCCTAGGGTTCCCACCCACGGCCACGACCGTAAATTTTGGAAGAAGAAGAATATGTCCGAAACTAGCTAACATTGTGGAACAAAACCGAACGGCCCACTTGGGACGAGATATACCGCAACTGGTTGGTGCTGGAAGGGGCTCTTCATAGGCTTGAGGCCCACGAGGGTATGGGTGCACGTGAGATGACTTACGACTCACGGAGCGGAGCCTATGTGACCGCCGTAGGGTTCGCCCACGGCAGGAGCCAAGCGATACCCCGCGATACCGCCATGGCCTGACCAGGAGGCTCACGAGGAAAAAGACTTGGTTGTGAACGAGGCTCTGGCGATATGTATGCTGGCAAAAGTGTGGCAACGGTGCTCGTAGAAGTTTTAGTAGCCTTCGTCGAGCCACGAGGGCAATATCACAACTTATATATCTGCCTCAGCGGTGCCACTCGGATGGCTAGCACCGTCGTCTGTGAGCCTTGCCTTGAGATATATTTGCGTGTGAAGTTGTTTTCTGTGTCAGGAGCAATCGCTGCCCACGTGGTGGCACCTCTGCCCTAGAGCCGAGCTGCACGGTCCCGGCGCAAAAGACAGTAGAGCTATTATCTGTTCGGGTCAGTTGCCCAGAATTCACCAGTTTCATGTCGGGCACAAACAGGCTTCCATGGAACGAACAAATGCGAACAGCCAGCCTCGTTCGTTCCATTCCACCCGTTCCAACCAGGTCGCAATACGTTAAGACCGTGAACTGATTTCCGCGTCGTTGGAACGGTTGGAACGGAACGAGGCGGTTCGCATTCGTTGGTTCCATTCCAGCCTGTTCGTGTCCGGGATAAACTGGTGAAATCTGGGCAATCGACCCGGAAAGAAAATAGCTCAACTGACTTTTGCGGCGGGACCATGCAGTTCGACTCTAGCGCAGGGGGACCGCCACGTGGGCAACGAGTGCTCCTGACACAGAGAACAGCTTTACACGCAAATACACCGCAAGGCAAGCCTCGCAGAAGACGGTGCTAGCCATCCAAGTGGCACCGTCGGGACGAATCTAGAATTCGTGATATTGCCGTCGTGGCTCAACGAGGACTGCTAAAAGTTCTGCGAACATCGGTGACACCCTTTGGCCAGAAAATTTATCGCCAAAGCCTCGGTCGCAACCCAGCATTTTCCCTCGTGAGCCTTCTGGTCAGGCCATGGGGGTATCGAGTGGCTCCTGCCGTGGGCGAGCCCTACGGCGCCCGCATATGCTCCACCCCGTGAGTCCTGCGTCATCCCATGTGCACTCACAATGTCGCCAGCCTCCAGAGAAGGAAGCACGCTCCCAGCACCAATCAGTTGCCAAAAATCTCGCTCCAAGGGGGTCCTTCGGTTTTGCTGCACAAGACCAACTGCTCTTGCATTTCTTCTTTCTCTTCCACATTTCACGGTTAGGGTAGGTAAGCGCGAGATTAACTGCTCTGGCGATCATTCTTCCTCTTCCAACATTCACGGCCAGGGTGGGCAACGCTAGGGAATCCATTCAACTCGATAACTAATCAGCAGCAAGTCCAAAAATATTCCGTTCCAGGCTCTAAACTTCCCAACGCCTGTCAGGGTAAGCTAAGACAAACCCTAAGGAACGGCTAAAACACTCGACTCTTACGCATAAACACGGAAAATACTGCCAAGTACACGCACACCTGGTACGATGCACCGAAGTATAAACACGGAAAACACTGCAAGTACAAACACACCCTGAGGAACGGCTAAAACACTCGACTCTCACGCATAAACACGGAAAATACTGCCTAGTACACGCACACCTGGTACGATGCACCGAAGTATAAACACGGAAAATGCTGCAAGTACAAACACACCCTGAGGACGGCTAAAACACTCGACTCTCACGCATAAACACGGAAAATATTGCCAAGTACATGCACACCTGGTACGATGCACCGAAGTACAAACGCGGAAAATACTGCAAGTACAAACACAACATCAACAGCCTTGTCCGCCGCCCCTCCATCCCCCCCGCAAGTACAACGCCCAATGGTCTTCCGCTGCTTCATAACCCTACCAGCCATACACCAGCTAGGAGGTCGGACCATAGCAACCCTACCGGGTATACACCAGCTAGGAGGTCGGACCATATACATGCCACGAGACAGCACTCTTCACCCCCTTGGCAAGACAGAAACTTTCCCCCCTAATTTTTCTTGGGCTTGACCGACACCGAATTTGCTTGGTTGTAGGTTGGAGCACTCGGCCGCACGTCGTGGACATCGAACATTTTTCGTTTGCTTGACACGACTTCCCGCAAATTCGTTCGGACCCCTTCCTCGCCTCCCCTTGGGGAGCGTCACTCACGTGCTTCGACCGCGGCTATGCACAGCTTTTTCGGGGTCTGCCCGTCTTTGCACATGGGGCTCGCCGACGTTAGAAGCCATCGCTCGTTGTCGCCCCGTTCGCCACCGGGCGCCTGTCGATACAAGCCCCGCGGCGACGACCAGAAGTGAAACGAGAGGGGGAGAAGGAGGTGGAGGTTAATCTACTTACTGCGCCGAGGGCGGGCGTTGATTTAACGTGTCGAGCGGAGTGAGAGTTGCTGCCGTCGCTAGGAACTCACGCAGCGGCAGCAGCATAGTTTTGTACCTATCGTCAACTTGGTGTGTGCGTGTTTTTTTTATCGGCGGCGGCAGGTATAGATGGTATAATACGTGTTCTTCAGTGATCTCTAAAGGGTTTTTAGTACGTTTCTTGGCGCCGTGTACATTGTATTTACTCGTAATAAAATATTGTCGTGGGTAGGTTACGGGTCCTCATTCCCACTCTTTCTAATAGCAAATCATGCATATCGGCAGTGCAAAGAGAGACGATATATATAGTTATACATGCAGGTACTCCGTAGTAGGGTCGGGGTGCTGAAAAAATACCAATTCGTACTACGAAATTCGACACCGTGGTTAATAAAACTCCATCTTCAAGGCAGACGGTAGAGTAATATATAGAGCACAAGTCAACGCGAGCGGAAGAAAGCAAATGCTGAAACCTTCTCGCGATAGCAATGAAGGCGCGTACCGTAGTAGGGAGGGGGGAGAAGAGCCTGCTTAGACAGGTGACCCTGGATCTGAGTTACTTCTATTATAGGTCTAGAGAGGGAGAAAGAAAAAGAGAATGTGCGAACATAGTACAGGAGGAGCAACACATATAAGGAAAGGGGGCGGGGTGAAACTTTATCAATCCAAGCTAACCAATTCAAGACATCAATTATGTTTGATATTCGACCGAGGCGATAACACATATACAGGGGGTACTAAAATAAGTATACTATTATTAATAATAGTTCAAGACATTACATAATTTCCATGTTCGATACAGACGATATGCCGGCAGTCAAGTCGTCGAATGGCATGTTGGCGAAACGGGGTGTCACGAGCAACAGTCCCATACCTCGGGGGACAGACGTTGTCGGGAGACCGGTCATATCGTGTGCGTCACGGTCTAGGGTGGTCTCGATATACCGGTTTTAAGTGTAGGGGCGGTCAGTCAAGGAGTCAAACCGCGGCGTCCCAGCATATCGTTCCTCCCGGTATTCCTTCCACGATAACTTGAAGGCACCTTGATTACTTTCTTTTCTTTGTTTTTCTATACAACGGCGACCATCGCCAGGAAGGTTATTTTCGAAAAACACGTATTTACAGTATGCAAAAAGCGGTTGTACGTAGCTACTGCTGTCAGCGATGCAGCACAATAAATACACACGCTGGTTCAAGCTGGATGCTCAAGTTTTCTCCCTTACGAATACCACTACGAATATCTGCCCGAACTTCTTCACCTATTTGGTATAATACTGTACATTGTGTGATACCATTGTAGCATGAATGAGGTAGCTGGCGAAATATTACATAAAAGAGTTAAACAATGGATTGATATCTCACAAATAAATAAAGCCGAAAAGGGGGAAAAGCTGAACCCTACCACAAGAAAAAAGTCCCTACGAATTCATTCGAGTATGCACTCGGCGGGACTCGAACTCACGAAACTGACCTATACCAGGCTCGAGGATAACCTGATGTGCCACCGGGGCGACCGGGACCATATGGCGGTCTGGGTAAGGCGGTAGCCCGATACAAGGCGGTCAAAATCGCTTGGCGCGACCCGGAAATTGTTTTTATAACCTGGAATGAATTAAGGGGGTTTCCACCAGTAAGGTGGACATATCGCTTCTGACACCCCCCTCCCGCCATACTCGGGGACCCCTACCGTAAAGCGTTACTTGGACACCAAAATTTGCCTTTTTTTCAACGACCAGGCTATAACGACGCTTCGCCTCTCTCCACGATGAGACAAAAGAGTCTATTAATACTGCTTTTACTCGCACACACTTTGCCTTTCTCAAGACGAAGCAACAACGCTCTACATGCAAACAATTCGCGTTTTTCGTCACGAGGCGCAACAACGGTTCACTATCACACGATCTCATCACGAGGAGGCAGCAACGTTTCATTCGCACGCAGTTTACCTTTCCCATTTCGCCGGGAAAGGAGCCCCTCAATGGACTCCCGGGCGGCAGGTCGGTGAGCCCCATTGCACCTCCGCCAGTCGCTCCACCAGTTGTCGGCCATTTCGAGGAACTGTCGGCGCGGCTTCCTTGTCGCGTGCAGCCAGACGAAGCCGTTGAAGCGCGCAGCAGCTGCGCAGGAAGATTAGGGGTTTTGATAGGCATCAAGGAGTTTTTGTGTTTTATTCTGGTGGGGATTTAGTCATTCACGTTTTGTGCGGTAGCTCATACTAGGAACAGCATTGGATACCAGCGCACGATCTAAATATGGTTCTTGGTCTAAAAAGAAGGGCAAGCCATTGACCCACCGGCCACCGATCTTTAATCTGTTACCTGTGGTCGCGCGGCGTGAGATACCCGGCCAAATAGCAATTCAATGAGCCGTGTATACACTGCAAAAAAAGAACCGTCCTCAGATTTGACTAAAACCCGCCAAAGTTACGACACAAGGCCCCCAAAAGTTCATTATTAATGTATTAATGAATACTATTCATGGAAAACATTTACCAATTCTGCGCGTCTAAGGGACACAGTAAACAGTCGTGGTGGCGTGTAACGTTGAATGTAGGGACGAGATGACATCGAAGTAGTAATGGGGTGTTTGCGGGCCACCACAAAATTTAGTTAGGTAGGGAAAGTCATAGCAATAACGAGTCATTCCACGGTAGGGGTTTGATTTTTTTTTAGCCAGAAAAAGGTATACCTCACCGGTTGGGCTCCTCAAGAGTGGAACTATCGGTTAGTATGACAATTTTGCGAGCACGATTTGTTAATGGGACTAGTAGCGCATACGAAATGTTGGTCGGGTTGCGCGAAACGAATGCCTTCGAATTCATGCTTCGCGTGATATGTTGAGCTCCGCACGTCAGGAGCTCAGAACCTTACGCTGCACGGGTACCCTAGTGTGGTATAACTCTAGCATTGAAACCAACGAACGCCATCAAAAGATGTCGGGAGGCGGCACTTTGACCCCTTGACCGACGGCAAATTTTCCAATAAATTTGCCTCCACTGACGCCAAACTGCTACCAGTAGGTTTTAATGTGGAATGATCGGTTTGACACCCTTGACGGACCGCTGGACGTTTCCCCTTGACTGACCGTCTCTTGGCATATTCGAACACCGTAACAACCCAAGGCAAATCCAACGTACAAAAAATGAGCGAAAACGGGCCAACAAGGGCATGCTAACCTGACATTTCCGGGGTTGCGTGTTTTTGGCATTGGGCTCTTACGTTCGTCGATTCCAATGCTGCTACTCGCAAATATTTTTCTGCTCAGCCAAGATCGGCATCCCGCGAACACCCTACTGAACAGTATAGTAACTTAAACAACAACAAATCGAGGGTTTAGAGGACTGCACCTACCTGCAGCTCCGCGCCAACCTTGCAGCAGGCCTCGTGCGCGACGGAGCAAAACATCTCGTACTTCCCCACGTCTGTGGTCACTCCCAGCCTGCTCGGGAGAGATGGGGTGCGGATCGGGTAACCACACAGGCAATCTTATGACAGGGTTGGGTAATCAATGATAGCCTTAGTCAGTACAGATCGCGTCCCTCCTTCTGAAAAATCAATTATTCACCCAAACTCCTCCCTCGAAAACAAGTATCAAATAGTTAGTCGCGTTTTAACTAGTTATATTACCCCCCACCACGTAGCTGCGTTTTCCTTTTTGATCGTCGCTTTTGCTCTGAAGCTCAACTCGTTGAAGGTTTTGCCTTCAGCGACCTTCTTCTGGACAAGCCGTGGTCACAGGTGTCTTCCTTTCTCCCCCCGGGTACATTACCCAGTATATATATGTAGTTCATCCAGCACATCTGGCATTCCATGCCCAAATCACCCAGCTGTATACAGTATACTAATAAAAATTAAAATACGCTCCAGCTGTGAGATCGACGATTTCGTCGAAACTCATTTTTGCAAGCTGTGTATGATACTCCGATCGCGCGTATTGCTGGGTGTGTGTCCTCATTAAGCATATAGATCTATCGGCGACTCTCCTGTGTTACTTGTACCAGGGAAAACAGGGTGGTGTTAATCGACCTGTGCGTGGAAACTATAAAACCTGTTTTTGAGGGGGACAAAATCTGACGGCTGTGGAAAGAATGCATTATTTTATCATGCATATCCTGTAGGTCGTATAACCGGTGAGGGGAGAGTGGAGTTTTTAAGGTTGGGCGGGGGCCGGGGGCGGGGGGTTGAAAATGAGGGGGGAGGCGGGGGCAAATCAATATGTGCGTGGAAACTATAACTCCTTTAAGGGGATAAATCTGACGACTGGGGAAGGAATGCATCAGTTTGTCATGTGTATCCTGTAAGTCGTACAACCGGCGAGAGGAGGGCGGGGTTTTTAGGGGGGGGGGGGGGTGTCGAAAAGGAGGGGGGTGGGACGGGGGGCGGGGATTTTCAACAGCTTTAGGTCGCATAAATGTATAGGAAGTTGCTGTACGCGTGGTGCTAGGTCTAGGCGATATCTGTGTACAATACTGCCTTCGGTGGCAATCAATACACTGGGTTGCAGCAGTTTACTGGACACTGGCCCTCCTAAGAAGATTTCTGTTTTGCTCATCTCGTATATTGTCTTCGCTTCTTGTTACTCCTTCCCCCTCCGTGGATGTAGCTCACATCCTGGTCACTATAAGCCTGCAGGGTCTTCTCCCCCCTCCCTGATACGGTACGGGCCTTCGTTTTTATCGTGACAAGACTTCAGTCCTTTCTTTCCTCGTCGACTCGCATCGGATTGCATTACCCTCCACTATAAAATTACAGTCCCCTATATACTTTAGTCAGTGCATTTGGCATTGCATGGTCAAATGGCCTAGCCGCATCAGTGCACTGTCTTCGACAGCAATTAGTATACTAGATTGCAGCGTGCAGGACCTGGTCGCTATTATCATGCCGGTGGTGTGATCATGCGCTCGACGCAGCGATTTCCGCGTGCGTGCGCGCGACTCAGCAGAAGAAGCAGACACGGGTAATTTCGGGAGCATGCCCTGTTCCAAGCGCCATCACATTAAACCGTTCTGAGTGTCTGCCACCACGTGAAGCCATCCCGAGTGCCACGAGACTACCCATGGACGCTGTACAACTATCACATCAGATAGGGGCCTTTTCGCGTTACAGCTCGATTGACGTCAGCATTGCCCGACGTTGTGGGGTATTGCAAGATTATATGGTGTAAACAAAGCAAAGTCTGACAAGGTTTGGCAACTTTGGTAAGTGGCTACCAACAAAGCAGTCCAGTCGGCATTGCCTCAAGTTTGAAGGGCAGATGTATGTACGCACCACCTTTTTAAACACGCCGGAAAGCCTTGCTTGCACACCTTTCTCCTGAAAAAATAAATAAATAAGTTTAAGTGGTCATTTCACCGTTATTTCACCTCAGCAAATGACCAGATTTTAAGAAGCACACATTTATCGTCTGCTACAAAAACACCGCGTTATAAACAATGTGGTAGCGGCCCCTCTATAGTGCCGGTTGAGTAGTGCCGGTTGCCTTCTATAGTGCCTGTGAAATCGCTTGGGACAGATGGGAACGACCACTAGTGGCAATATGCAGAGTAGTGCAGGTTGCCAATACAGAGCTGGTATTTCCGGCTGGCATATATATGCACTATAGAGGGACCAGTACCATACTGGTAAATTGTTATTTTACGCCAAGATAACCCTGTAGTTCGTCTATATCATGTGGAACCATGGCAGCATCGATATGCATATCTCACCCTTTGGCCATGCCAAACCACGCCTGCTGGAACTCCTTGAAGCCCATCACCGCACGTCCCTGCGATGTCACATTACACCGTCACAAAAACAATCAGAAAACGTCGCGAGAGAGGGACGGGGAACGCAACTTTGGTCATCAGGAAAACAAACTTTTTTGTTTTCCACGTACTGGCTGTGAAGATAGATGCCTTGGCCCGGGTTCGACAAAAACAATCGAAAAGTACCCCCCAGGTGCTCGACGTTAAGCACTACAGAATGGTGTACCCACTTTAATTAAGACCGCCCGGTGGCAAGTGGCGACACATGTTACGCTAGAGGTGCGCAACCATGTTTTGGACTGGTCCCTCTTTTGAGGAGCCCTAGACCTTGCCTAAAACACCATCTGATAAATCAATGGGCAACCCGATGCACCCTCCCATGATACTCTCTTTCTAGTGGTATGGTATTTCCCTGGGAGCCTAACAAGGCGTAGGATCTAGCTCTGGAAACTACATAAAAAGGGATTCCACGTGCCTTGGAATGCATGTGCGCATAGATAGGACAAAAGGGGCGATGCGTTTGCTTCGCGGATTTGCACGCGGGCAGTTCTACTCCGTGCCGTGTGGACTAATACAAGAACTTACCTAGTGCAAGTGAGTGACCAACGTGGAACCTGCCTAGTAGAGATACAGTAGGTGGCCCTATATAGTGCGAGTATGTGTCACGAAAATTTACCCGCACTATACCGGGCACCCGCACTATATAAAAACCGGCCACTATAGAGGGGTCTATATTGTGCCAAACGATTTCACCCGCACAATATCGGACACCCGCACTATATGACCCGCACTATATTGGGCCACCTACTGTAACTGCAAAGGGTGGCCTGTGTCTGTAACAGACCCCTAATCTCATTACACATGGCGTCGTCGGCAGGACTGTGTGTGTAACAGCCCCCTAATATTATTTTATAAAAAATATTTCAAGGACGTCAGCCGTGAGTTCGATGAATTTCAGGTCAATACTCATCTTTGCAAGCTGCGTTTTTGGTACTTGTAGTATACTATATGGGTGAGTTTTTATTGGGAGGGGTCCTATTTCTTGTCCACTACAATGGCAAGTGTTGGTATTTTTACTGTAGGTGGGGAATTTTGAGCTAGATTATACATGGCGTCGTCGGCAGGCCTACTAGGTACACAACGAATACCATTGCAAAAAAAAAATGGCATTCCGACGACATTGGGTTAACTCCTTTAGAGCCCCAAAAACCCTCCATATACTAACTTCAAGTATTTTTTTTCCTAAAAAGGGGGGTTTCCAGTTGTAAAAACGTTAAGGAGCCTTCTCTTAAGAAAAAAAAATTAGCCGAAAAGTGCTACCTCGATTGTACCACGCGTCTGGTCTTATCTCCACTACGTATGGTCTTATCTTTTACCGCTGCAAAATATTATACCATGCTAATCCTAGGTAGGTCTCCGTGACTCCGGGAAAAACCTTACACGGGTTGGTCTTAAGACAAGCCAACTTAGGTGGTCTTATCCCCACTTATGTCCTTACCTTTTACTACTTCAAAAAGTATCCCATGCTAATCCCAGGTAGGTCTCCGTGACTCCGGGAAAAACCTTACACGGGTTGGTCTTAAGACAAGCCAACTTAGGTGGTCTTATCCCCACTTATGGCCTTACCTTTTACTGCTTCAAAAAGTATCCCATACTAATCCCAGGTAGGTCTCCGTGACTCCGGAAAAAACCTTACACGGGTTGGTCCTAAGACAAGCCAACTTAGGTGGTCTTATCCCCACTTATGGCCTTACCTTTTACTACTTCAAAAAGTATCCCATACTAATCCCAGGTAGGTCTCCGTGGCTCCGAAACAAATCTTACGCCGGATGGTCTTAAGCTGGGTGTGCGCACGTACACACCACTGTTTCCCTAACCCTTTCCCGTGTAACCTCGATCGCCTGGAAAATGCCTCGGAATAGGAATGAAATAAAGCATTTACTGCAGTGGTGCAAGTGTGGACCATACACCATTTTGGCGAAGCTGGACCACGTTGTGAACTAATTAACATTTTCCGCGCGCAAAAACAAAAACTACGATTTTCCGACGCACGATTTTTTTTCTTGTTTAGAAACTCCATTAGCACTCCATTCCGATCAAATGGTCCCACGGTTTGCGCGCCGGTTATGTGATCCAACACGGTACCACGCTGCTGGTGTTCCAAGGCAAGTTTCTATCGACGGCCGATGAATCAATCTGAGACGATTGGAGGCACGATATGAAGATAATTTTTCTGATCACGGACTAGAGTATGACGATTACTAGATTTGAGAACAAAAAACAACAACAACAACAACAACAACAACAACAACAACAACAACAACAACAACAACAACAACAACAACAACAACAACAACCAACGACAAGAACACATCACGTGCCGAACGAAAATCGTCAAGGATGTGTCGCTAGATTGACAATGACGCAGAGTAACGTACAAGACTTCGCTATGTACGATATATGGCTGCGTTTGTCTGCTTCTTTTTTCAGCTTCCCTTGGTTTTCATTATTTTTTTTCTGGGAATACTGATGTTAATGAGTGATCGACGTTGAAGCTCATGCTGCACACTGCTGTCAGATAACCAACAAAAGTTTTCACGGGTCACGACCCGACCCTCCGATCATGTCAGGAGGATATCAAAATATCGCGGATCGAGTGGGGTCGGGTCACGCGGTGTTTGACACATCACGGGACGGGTCAGGCCTCTAGAAGAGCTTTGTTTAATCTCGCGGGTCGGGACGGGTTACCCTGACTCGACCTGACCCGTGAAACGCCCTGAATTACAAAAATAGTCCTAATCCGTGTCTGCTCACTCATTCCTCTGCCCCACCTTGCTGCTGGCGGCCCAGTTCATCTCTGCGACAGAACGCAAGTCGCATGGCTCAGCGCCGGTAGCAGGCCGCGCTATGGACTCCTCCTCTTCAGCTTTGCGGTAAATCTGTAGGGAGCGTTTGTAGCGATACTTATTGCGGGTTTGGCTGCGATGTAGCCGAGTGGAAGGCCAGATCATTTCCTAGAGTTCATACATTCGTACCCTGGTACCCCGTGAGCTTCGCCAACCATCGCAACCATCTTTCGTGGCAGAGCATCACGCTACGGAAACGCTAATCGTATGATATATGTGAACACAGTGCTGGTCCCCCTATGGCGCCGGTATGTGCACTACATAGGGAAATACATGCACTGTAGCGGCAACCGGCAGTACCCCGCAAACTGCCACTACTGCTTGTTCCCATCTATTTCAAGCGATTTCACAGGCGCTGTAGCGAGGAACCGGCACTACTCAACCGGCACTACAGAGGGACCACGACTCTACGGCAGACTGATGCAATTGAAGATTGTACCGTCGGACTATTGGGGAAGGCTACGATTGAACCCCGCGTTGTTTTGTTGATTGCAGCTATCAACAAGCGACTGAAGTTGACAGTCCCGTGTGTATCTAGAGGCAACCACTCCGTCTTTCACCGTACGCAAGGGGTTGTGGCATTGAAACTTGCCTCAACGTGGATCCGCATGTAGGTAGCCTTCGGTATGCCGTCGCCTCGGTTTCTGCACAATGCACGGCCGAGCGCGTGCAGGCGATGGACGTTGCTTTTACTCGATTTAGCCAAAACAACACGGCGGCGCATTGCGGTTGCACAGCAGCGTGCGCGATAAGCGCACTATTCTACACAACTGTTGGTGCTAAAGTATGACCGCCTTATTAATAAAATTCTGCGACGTGTCCTCCAGCATGCGATACTTGCCATCAAGAGCAACAACACTGATCGAAGAGATGAGTAGTCAACACATCCAACTACTACGCCTTATGATGTACACGTAGTCTATCGTACGTACTGCTGTTTTTATGCTCGTGGCGTCAATCGGAACGAATGCCCTTTCCTCACCTAGCAACTCCATTCCAAGCTTCGACGAGGATCTCTCTCGAACGCGTCCACGCACGTGCTCGGCCCGATTCACTCGTACTGATTGATGCTTGCCCGTGGCCACTTTCGACCCACGGAAGAGCCGACCTATTCCCGTCCAAGATATATGCAGTTAGTACAGGCCACCTTCTTGCAATTCGAACACAGGAATGCTGGAATGCTGGCTCAGGTGTTTCAGGCCGGATTTCTAAATTGACAAGGGGTGCGGTCTACACTATTAATAACTTCAGTACAAACGGCTCCCGAATTCCTTGTCTTCCTGTAAATGTCTACTCTGTTTCTTATTAACTGTACTGCCGCACTAGACTAATACGTTTCATATCGCTGCAAAGCAAACCCCACGCCAATTTCAAGCGTTATGTCGCCAAAAAACGTGGCCGCAGTAGTTAGTGCTGTAGACTATACGAAAGGAGATCGGATGGCTTGATTGTACAAAACGTTTGCCGGTGAGCAAAATATTTAGCGGCAGATTTTATCACGCAGCTTGCAAAGATGCGTATCGACCCTAGATTTATCGAACTCACAGCTTTCAGAAAAATGGGAACGGAGCCTAAAATGAGAACCAAGCGTTATCTCCAGAACCATATGGTGTATCAGAGAACCGAAATGATCCTGCGTAACCCCTAGGCCAGCCCTGTGAGAGGAGCTCGTCAGAACGGTCATGCTCCATCATCTCGTGGCTTCAGGTGGGCGCAAAAAGCGATAATCGCTGGCTCTATTGTGATTTCTCTAGATGCTGGCTACCAAGGCGAAGCCGAGGACTTCCAGCCCGAGCGACAGCTCATTCGAAGGCTGCTGTACAGCCCCACAGGACTGTCAATTTTTTTTTGGAGTTGTACACAATTGGTTTGCTTTCTAAAAAAAAACATCCGTTCTCATTTTAGGCTCCGTTCCCATTTTTCAGAAAACTCTGTTAGCAGCTGACGTTTAGTTTTTTTTTGCAAAGTAGAACACTTGAGTGCTGGCTTGTAGACTACAGACGGTGATGATTGAGGATGCAAATATATATGCGCAACAGCAGTTTATACAGTAAGCCCACAAACACGGAGCAAGCACTACGTAATCATGCCACCACGAACAATCGACGAGCTGGTTTGCTGAAGGCCCTCCTTCCTGTCATACGAAGACCAAACTGCCGACCGTGTTTGTTGAAGGCATTCCTTCCATTCATACGAAGACCAAACTACCGACCATGTTCCCATGTCTTATACATCGCGCAAAAGTAAGCGGGGACCACAAACGCCAGATTTGAACGTAAATACGCAAACACCTAGACTATACGTACAGCTACCACACGGACACGAAAATACCTGAAGCTCTACAGTCTGTTCTTACCCTGGAGGCCCCGCGTCTGTGGCGTCGTCAAAGCTTCTTCGGAACAAGTCGGGTGTACTGGTGATGCTCTGCTTTTCTTTTCCAAAGCCGTCGTCATCTGCCTTCCAAGACCCAAGTCCAAGAAGCTCGTCCTGCCACCAAGACAACGCGGTAATGGCGTCGCGGAGCAACGATGTCAGGAGCCTGTTTAGCAGACCTAGCAAAATTGCTTTGAGTATGCCTTGATTGACACCAAACTACTATTAATAGCCTCAGTGTGGAAGCCTCGGCCTACACTACGCCCTCGACAGCGCGCGTTTTCCCTCGCTTGAAATATCTCCAGTGTTTGCCACGAAGAGGAAAAATGAGACGCGGCGGAATTATGTTTCGGCTCCAACCACTTGCATCTTCTGGTTATTTCTGCGGGATTCGTTCATCTCCCACCTATATGAGGGGAACCTCTGGCTCTAGAATATGGTGAAGCTCACATGCCTAGGTGATGGCAGAAGCGGGACCTTCATTGTCTTTGTCGCCCATGCAGACTCTGGACTGTCCTCGTGTCGCTTGTGCGCCGCGAATGTTGTCGTATCGTTTGAAAAACAACTTGAACCAACCGTTACATTAACGCCACTAAAAATCTTACGAAACCTTTTTTGAAAACAAAGCACGCCGAGAGAGCGCACCATGAGACACGAGCGGACGAGCTCGCAGGGAGTGCGTCAAAAGATAGAGCTGCCTCGAACAGAAGCAGAGTAAGAGGCTCCCTCCCGACGGTGGAGATTGTGTCCATGACGCTATGGACCTCGTCAAGCTCTCCTCGTCAGGGCGTGAGACAGGCATCGCTGGCGACGGCAGCAGGACGCTTAGCAGCACCAGCAACAGCGACAGCGACAAGCCTTCCGATAACGACCACAACAGGCAGCCAAAGGCTCTCTCTATGACGACAAGCTCTGACCGAAAGCGCCAAAGACTGTACGACCAGCCTTCCACAGATGACAACCCCTCGTCCGACATGGTCCGTCCTCCTCACCACCACGCCGTCTCCTCTACCACGGAAGCTCTGCTAGATGGAGGTGCGACCGCGTATGGAAACAAACTCACTCATCATTTTAAACCTGCTGCGACACCGCCGCCGCTGAAAATACTCCGACAGGCGATAAACGTCAGCAGCGACAACCGCCATAACTCCCGCCCTCGCGAGGCATCGATACTTTCCCCCGCAGCAGCGTCAACCCCAGTGTCAGCTGCCACCGAACTGTCTCCGCAAGATTCCGCAGCGAAATATCTCCCGGCCAGCGGCGGGAGCTGCGGAGGCGGCCGCGCCAGAAAATCGAGATTGAGCCTCATTAGACGCCGCCCGTTACGGCCGCCGCTGCCGCCGCACAGCAGCAGCAGCAGCAGCAGCGGCATTGTCGGAACAGATGGGAGCAACCTCGGCTCCCGGTGGTGCTCATCCTCTCAGCAGCGACGTCAGTCGCCTAGCTTTTCGTCCGCGGCCGCTCTCCCGCACGGCGAAGACAGGCTGGTTGCTGGTGGTGAGGACAGCGCCGACACCTTGGCCGACGGTAATCTGGCTTCGACGCCTTCGTGTTCGCTACCACGACTACCCTTGCCGCCACCGCTACCGCTACCGCCACCACCGCCTTTCGTCGGACTAGAGAATCTAGGGGAGACATGCTATGTGAACGCCGTGGTCCAAGCGTTGGTGGCGTGCTATGAGGCCGCGACGCCGGGTGGGGTGACCTCTAGTGCGCCTGTCGGTCTGGAAGATTCTACGGGACGTCGAGAAAGAGTCGACGGATCGGGTCCACCTTCTGTACCTTGCGTTGGCGGCGAGGGTATCTCGGTGGAGGCGGTGGCGGCAACGGCGGGAGGGAGTGCAACAGGGGGAATTGGCAGAGGAGACGAAAACAACCCGGAACTTGAAGCTCTAGGTAACTTGCTGAAAGAAATCAAGGAGCGCAACCGGGCGCTCTCCGCGTTACCTTTGTGTGATTCTCCACCTCAGCTGGTTGCATCGGAGGCTCGTGTTACCGCGCCCCCTTTGCCGGAGGATGTAACGTCCCATTCGGAACTTTTAGGGGCTACCGGTATAGAGGTGGGAAATGAAACGGCTGCTATGTCAAAACCCCGGCGCCTGTGCGAGCCTCCCCCGCGTGCACTCAACCTTCCGAGGGGTGTAGGCCTCTGCGCGGTTGCTATCAATCCTGTCGGTTTGGTAAACCTGATCCGCGAAGGGTGGCTGAATGCTGGTCATGGTTCTGGAGAAGTGAAGGCTGGTCTCGGGCGACATGGAGGAGGGCTCCCAGACCCCACTGGCTTTGGGAGCGGGCAGCAGTGTGCCTCCGAACTTTTGGGAAAGCTTCTAGATCTCCCCGCCGTCGGAGTGACTAGTGGGTGTGCGGGAGAGGCTACCGCATGTAGCACCAGAGGGCGATATATCAACGACAGCACTTCCGGCTTGATCGCAGCGTTTCGCGGCACACTCTGCGCCCGTACAACGTGCGTGGAGTGCGAGCGGGACAGGGCCACCCGCGAGGAGTTCACGGAGCTGACGTTGCCGCCCCTTCTGCCGCAGCACCCGACACCTTCGCCGAATCGCGCAGCTGATAAGGCATCGGGGTCGGTGGCGGCGGGGGCGAATGACCACCCCCTTTCGGAGCGCCCCACCCTGAAGGGTCTAGTGGATGAAGTGCTGGGGAGCGAGATTCTTGGCGGAACCAGCAAAGTGTGGTGCGAAGCGTGCCGTCAGTGGACCGAAGCCAAGCGCCGGGTCTCGATTTACTCGCCCCCTCGCCTGCTCGCTTTGCACGTTCGGCCGGCGACGGGAGGGCAATCGGTATGCCCGCCGCCCGCCGTCGGAGGAGCCATCGGGATGCGTGGGAGAGGCACACGCAAAAGGAGAGAGCGGGATGGGGGCGGGAGCAAAGATGGAGACGAGGTGATTGAACGTGTGTTGTCCGTGAAAGGCGTCGCCAGGCGCGGATTCCACGTAACGAAGGGAGAAGGGGCTGCAGCTTCTTCTCGGAATCGTACGAGTGCAACTACTTGCACCTCAGGGGGAATGCAGGAAGAGGCGCGAGGGCAGGAGGACCGAACCAATAAGGTGGGTGACTTCGAAGACGTCCGCTACGAGCTTGTCGGCATCATCCTGCACGTGGGCCAAACGCTCGGGTCCGGGCACTATACCTTCGCGCTCCGTACCAGCTCCTCCAATCGCTGGGTTGGCCAGGGCTCTCGCCAACGCCCACGTCACTCCTCGTCGGCCCTTGGCGTCGGCACTGACGATGAGGGATACGGCCCATCCCCACGGGAAACGGACGCGAAAAGTTCGGAGTCTGCGTCGGCTTCGGCAACGGAAGGCGTGCACGGGCCGGCGGGGGAAGGGGGGGCGGGAAAGGGCTTAGGTGTTTCTGCGCGCGGGTCGGCTGGGGAGGGGGCGGTGGGAAAGGGCGTGGGCGTTTCTACCAACGAGGAGGCGTTCGTGCTGTTTGATGATGCGTGTGTGAGATGGTTGACGCCGGAAGAGTGTGAAGTTCTGAGAGACGGCGGCGGCCGGGGGGGGTTGGGGCACGCGTTTTTGGTTTTTTATGCGCGACGTCCTTGAGACGCTGCGTGGTCTTGCAGAGGTAGGCTCGTTTTTTTAGGGAAGTGGAGTGATGTGCATTGACGGTGCGTGCGCAGCTCTAACGTAGCGCATTCACCGTGTCGATTGGCGGCTTTGTGGCTTGAACGGGGCCAGTGTGACGAAGCCAGGTTTCGTGTGGCTATTGTGGTGCATATAGTTTTAGCATCCGCCCATAGGCAGACGCGTAGGATTATGTTAGCAACCGCCGAGGTGGACGGGTGGTGTCCCATATGCCCCATGGGAGACCGTCCCACTAGTGGAACGGGTGGTAGCCTTTTGTTTTGCCGCTGGCAGCATAAAGCTATTAATTAATTTTTGTGATGTTGTTTCGTACTGACAGCAACCAAACAATATGATATAACTTTCCTCCTGCCGGCACCGCTGTCGCGACGATTCGTGGAACCGCCTGTCACGTATTTGATTTCATGTTCCGCCCGGCTTGGTGCCTCGCTGTTTCATTGTGTACCATCCTCCGGTAAGGCCTACCGCCTGGTGGGATTCGGCATCGGTGTGCACATGTGTTCGTCCTTCTCCCGCACCCTTCTCAGAAGATCGCATACCAGATGTTGTTGGTGCATCCATGATTTAGGAATTGGAACCCGTTGCCGATTGCAGGTAGGTCGCTCTCGACGCGTGCTACGATAAAGGTGTAGTATTAAGGTATACCTTTTTTTGGCGAAAATTGTTCTGAATGATGGGGCTCCTTAACCCCAAATCGTCGGAAATTTGACCATTTTTTTTCGCCCCGTTCTCGTTGTGTGCTAGGCCATGGGATTTTTCATCCGGTGTATGCAGCAGCTTTTTATTTTCTCTCGAGATCAGTTTTTGGGAGAGGTCTTGAGCTCCCAAATTTAGGAACTCCTCGGAAAAAAAGTGGTTGGTGCACCTCTGTCGTAGCACGCGTCTCTCAGCCCTCTCCACCACGCGTCATTATCCCGTTCGGCTCTCTCCCCACTACCCACTTTTTCTACTGTGCCTTGCACCCTCTTACCCGTGCCATATACAACGTGGCCTGCGGTAACCGAGCTGTTTCCCTGCTCCCTGCGGGGTTCGCCACAACCAGATTCTCGCCCGATGCTTTTGGCCCAGAACGGATTTTATGTACGTTTTCCTTGCAGAAGAAGAGTCCGTCGAAGTGTGTCCTCCCTTTCCATGTGCACCTTTCATAAGCAATAAGGGTCGACGCTGGGGGTGAGGGGATCAGCACAATTTCGTCGAGAATCCGCACCACCTGCGTACACGCTATCCGGTTGAAAACAACGGCACATAATCAAACTGCGTCGAAGTGAAAGGCTGCTGTCAACACTCTCCCTCCCCCCTACTACTTTTATGCAACAAGCCGTGGGTTGTTCATGCTCACCTCGGCGGGACTCAACTGGTGGAAGCGCTGGCGGAAAAAATCATGTGGTGACCTCCATGACGTGCGATATAGGTGGGGCCGCCAACTCGCTGATGGCCGTCGCCGACATCTGAGCCGTTCTGCGGTAGCCCGCCCAACATTTTATATAACGAAATTGCCGGTTTTGAAACCAGCTTCGGGTTGTACTTCCTGAAATTCGGTGCCCCTTGCGACCCCGACGCCATCGTTCGATAGCCCTTTGCAAACAAGGAAATGTGTGAAAACTTTTTTTTCGCAACACTTTTTTCCTCGTGTCGAGCAGTATCATCATGAAACGTTCGTTGAAGAAAATACACTGGTTTCGGGGGAGGGGCTATCGTAGGATCATTTATTTGTGCCATGGCGTGGTTTACTCCTCTCGCTCGACGCCAGTACGGTGTTTGCGGGAGATCAAGTTGGGTGGGGGTAGGAAATCATGTAATATCAGTATTGAAACCGATGAATGTCATAACCCAAAGCCAACCCAATGTTATGCAGAAGGCCTACTGCAGATGGGTAGGCAATTGGTTAGCCTTTTGCAAGTGGTGGTCAAACAGACCAATACCCTCTGATTCCTTAACGAATGGCGTCGACAGCAAGACGGATATACCTGCGCGTGAAATCACAATGGATTCACAGCCCCCCTAGTTTTATAAACCAACCAGGGCATTTATTAGTTGTTGCGCTTTTGCGCGCGTGCTATATTTGGGTGTAAAAGGCGAAATAAAAAATTGTAGGTCTTTTTTTCGCCGCAGGCGAACAACGTTGTTTGGAGCGTTTTTTTCTAAATCGCTGTACAGGCTGGGCCAGCCAAGAAACTGCCAGAGACGTAGATTGGCCATGCCCCGCTCAATTTTACGTCCTCAGGTGTGTGGTTTTTGGACACGATGTTGATCATGGGCTGCCAACCGACAAATAGAAAGCCGGGTTTTTTATTTATTTATTTATTTATTTTTGTCCGCGAGATATGGCCAATATTGCGATCCGAAAAAAATGCAAAAAGCGCCCATAACTTGCGTAACAAGGCGCGTGCTACGACAGAGGTATACCTTTTTTTGGCAAAAATGGTTTCTGAATGACGGGGATCCTTCACCAAAAACCGTCGGAAATACGACATTTCTTTTGCATGGTTCTCGTTGTGTCCCTTAGCCATGGGATTTTTCTTCCCGCAGCAGTTTCATTTTTCTCCAAAATCAGTTTTTGGGAAAGGTCTTGAGCTCCCAAATTGAGGAACCTTGAGGAAAAAAAACAATGGTTGGTGCACCTCTATCGTAGCATGCGTCACAAAAAAAAAAGGCCGGCTTTCCGTTTTGTGTGTGTGTGCACATGCGGTTCAAATACGTCGTTAAACTATGAGATCAAAATTCTCAAAACTGAGCGGGGCATCGCAAAAATGTCATTTTCTCCATTTTTTGTCCAAAACACGTGACTTATAATGTGCCATCGAGTTTTGGTAACATATATATATATATTGATGGGTGGCGAATTGGGTAATAAAACTTATATCGATGCTTTTCTCGGGCCTCCACCAATTTTCACCTCGATCGGGAACGACGATATTTATGCGAATTTTTGTGTGGAAAAGTTGGAGCTTTTGAGTTTTCGCGGCTATCTCGGCGAGATCGAGTTGTTGTCAACCCTCATAGGGTTCGGCCGAAGAAGGCCGGCAAGTCCACGGTGTTGCCTTAGCCGAAGGGGTGAGGTTGACACCAAGTCTGCGTTTTGCAGATGGACGAGACCTGAGTGACGCCCAAAGGAAAATAGGGGGGGGGGGGGGCGAGGGAAACCGCGGCTGAAAAAAACAAGGAGACGGCAGACAGGGACGGGGTAGCAAGGCCCCAGACCGACTAATGGGTAGAACCTGTCTATGTAATCCCAAGCTACTGCGTGCGGCTGCCTTGCTTGCGTTCTGTTCATCTTGCTCTCTGGATTGCCTGCTCCACCCCCGTCGGTTGTACAGTGTCAGCCGATACCGCGGTATTAACACCGCCGGTATGCAAGTTCTTGCTGAAGAACCACCTCCATTCCCCTTTCCCTTCCATCTCATTGTTTCCCTTTCTTCGTCCCTTTGTTACTAATTTACTCCTTTGTTTATATTTCCCTTTTTGCCTTGCTTGCCCTTCCTTTTTGTTTCTTTTCGGGTGCCCTTGAGGGCTATGGAGGCGATGCTATCGGTAAGGACATCATCGCCGGCGAAGATGTGTAGTAAGTGGTAGAGGACAGACCAGGCAGCACAATGCTCTTAACCCTCTACTTGTAGTTGCATTCGGAATCCATTCGGTGCCGCGCCGACGCCGGCTGCGGTTGGTGGTGTCGTCTGCTTCTTCACCAGTAGTATCAGCTGGCTGGGCTGGTTATCAGTACTCTTCAGCTTCTCTTTTTTGCTTGCAAAGCTGTGTTTTGATCGAACTCTTTTTTGGTTGATCTCACAGCTGATGATGCAAGGGCGCACAAAAAAACAAAATTCTGGACCCTCACTCCAAACTTGTCATTTTGGGCCTAGCGGAGGGGGGGCACACTAAATCCTATATAAAGAACCATGCGACACTAATTCCTATGTTAAACAAAGTGACTTAGTTATAGACTGGCGGAGAATTTGCTTAGTCGAACAACAGACGAACCTCGACAGCGTACGTGTGAGGCCAGTGACACTTGGTGACGTCACCTGCTACAAGCTTAGTACATCTTCTTCGAGACCGCAACACCACGAGCTCGGCGGCAGCACAACTTGGTACCTACAAGCTCACACGCGGCGCGACAAGGCGCGGCGAGATTGTGTGAAACCGTCAAAACGCGGCGAAATTGAAATTTTCGCCGACGAACTTCCTCGTTTCGACCAGTTTTGCCGCATGCCACGCGTGTTTTGGCGTGTCTACTCGGCGGTGTCAACGCCCAAAACATCTTGATTCAAGCTTTGAGTGGAGCGGATGGTCTAATGTAATTTTAGGCGTAAGCAGTCATGGTCGGTTTAGGTACAAGAAAAGAACGTGGGAGCAAGTATAATGAGACGAGGAGAAAGGAGAGCCCTGTTGTTGGGGGCGGGAGAGGGGAGGATAGTTTCTGCAAAAAAAGCCTGTCTCGCGCATGAACGCAGCGACTTTTACACTATTTTTGCAAAGGCCGATCCTTGGCCAATCTTGGCCGATCCGGCGAAAAGGGGGAGGGGGGGGTAAGGGGGGAGGGCAAGCTTGGACGGGAGTCGGGGGAGCAACGATAACTAGCAGCAAGATCATCTGCTTGAACTATACCGTCGGTCTTTGGCGTCGATTTAATCCAGTTTGATACAACATATACACCAGAGGCCTTTTCGAAAATCCAAGTTGGACAGCACTTACACGACTTGACCACTACATGGTTGTGCACGGCAACAAAGAACTCCGTCGATCGGGCTCCATGGTGCTTCCTTGCTGACCAACAAGCGACAACATGACGTTCAACGCCCCCAACAGTGTCCAAATCAACGATAAACTATGAGAAAAAAAAAACACTCTTTTTGGTGTGGGAGGGGGGGGGGGGGGGGGGGTGGAGTGAGGGTCCAGCTTTTTCTTTTTGTGCGCCATTGGATGAAGTGCATTTTTGCATGAAGCATCGGCACAGACACTAACTGATTGTGCTCGATGTACAAATGGGTGGAAAGGTCAGTAAGGTGAAGAATAAGACGCACACTGGTTGTGCTGGATGTACATAATAATAAAAATGTAGATGGGTGGATATATATCATAATTAATACTTCGAAGTAATAATTATGATGTGAAAACACACACCACAGGAGGGATGTGCTGGCGTAGGGGCAGCACCCAAAAAGCTGGGTTCCGAATGCAACTGTTAATACAACCACAATAGAGGGTTGGGAGCACTGCTGCCTGGCCGGGTCTGTCTGGTGTGTCCTCTACTTACTTGCTGTATCGTCGACGGTGGTGTGTGCCGATGTCATCACCTCACTATACCCCAAAACCGTACAAAAAAAGGAAAACAGAAAGGAAGGAACGGCAAATCCGAAGGGAAAACGCAAAGAAAGGGAAAAATATACGGGGAATCCTACCAGCCGTTGTATGCACAGCAGCACCAGGCAGTATACATACACGCGATACATGCATTCAATGCCCCGGGCACCAAAACTTCGGGCCGTGCAACGCGCCGGGTGACGAGAGTTACGAGTTACGTTGCGCGATGTTGCGAGAACAACCTCCACGTCAGTTTTTCGCCGTTATCGTTTTCTTATTGTATCCAGTACCTGGTGGTCTTTAGTACCCGTGACGTATATAATATGATATCATGCCAGGGATCCGAGCCAGGACAGGGTGCTTGTCGCTTAAAGTTGACCTCTATTATTCTCCTTTTCACTCGGCACGAGTCACCCGACAGCTGCTCGACACCATGGCGAGACGAGCGGTCCGATCCGGTCCGTTCTTTCTTGATGGCAGCCTCTCCTCGTTACTTGCCCAACCTCATCGCTCTCCTCATGTTTTACAACGGCAGCATATATACCCGCACGTCCTTAAAAACTCCGCCCTCCCCTCACCGGTTATGCGACTTACAGAATTCACTTGATAAACTGATGCATTTCCTTCCACAGCTGTCAGATCTTGTCCCCCTCAGAAACGGGTTTTATAGTTTCCGCGCACAGACTGCCTAACATCACCCTGTTGACCCTGATAGCTACACTGTAGTTGCAAGGGGAGTCGCCGACCTATATCCTTTATGAGGACACACAACCCGTACTACGCGCGATCGGAGGATCACACACAGCTTGCAAAGATGAGTTCGACAAAATATTCGATCTCACAGCTGGAGAGTGTATTTTAATTTTTACAATATACAAATCCCATGGTAAATTATACTGAGTATTATTTTCCGCGATCAAGTCACTCACAATAATACAGCAGCAGTAGCGTAGGAGTAGTAGTAGTAGTAGTAGTAGTAGTAGGTAGTATAATAGTAGTAGTAGGTAGTATAATAGTAGTAGTAGGTAGTATAATAGTAGTAGTAGGTAGTATAATAGTAGTAGTAGGTGGTAGTAGTAGTAGTAGTAGTAGTAGTAGTAGTAGTAGTAGTAGGAGTAGTAGTAGTAGTAGTAGTAGTAGGAGTAGTAGTAGTAGTAGGTAGTATAATAGTAGTAGTAGGTGGTAGTAGTAGTAGTAGTAGTAGTAGTTGTAGCAGAAGTGTAGTAGCAGTAGTAGTAGTCGTAGTAGTAGTAGTAGTTGTAGTTGTAGTAGTGTAGTAGTAGTAGTAGTAGTAGTAGTAGTGGTAGTAGTAGTAGTAGTAGTAGTAGTAGCAGTAGCAGTAGTAGTAGTAGTAGTAGTAGTAGTAGTAGTAGTAGTAGTAGTAGTAGTAGTAGTAGTAGTAGTAGTAATAGTAGTAGCAGTAGTAGTGGTGGTCGTAGTAGTAGTACTAGTAGTGGTGGTGGTAGTAGTAGTAGTAGTGGTAATAGTGGTAGTAGTAGTAGTAGTAGTAGTAGTAGTAGTAGTAGTAGTAGTAGTAGTAGTAGTAGTAGTAGTATGTAGTAGTAGTAGTAGTAGTAGTAGTAGTAGTAGTAGTAGTAGTAGTAGTAGTAGTAGTAGTAGTAGTAGTAGTAGTAGTAGTAGTAGTAGTAGTAGTAGTAGTAGTAGTAGTAGTAGTAGTAGTAGTAGTAGTAGTAGTAGTAGTAGTAGTAGTAGTAGTAGTAGTAGTAGTAGTAGTAGTAGTAGTAGTAGTAGTAGTAGTAGTAGTAGTAGTAGGAGTAGGAGTAGTCGGGGGGCGGGGGGGCAGCAAGGCGGTGGTGTGCCACTCCAATATGATCGCCTTTATTTTACTGGGGGAAAAGGCGCCTTATTAATTCGAGGTTATTATTTTTAATAGAGTGCACTTTTCCCTTGTCGCGGCAAGCGATTTAGACCGCCTTATATAGGGATACCACCATCGTGTTCCCTCATTATTAGGGACCCCGATCCGAGAAGCATGAAACTTATCGCCCGACTTTCGTCGTAGCAGTTGATGAGTTTTTTTTTTTGAAAACCAAGAAGAAAATGAACATTCTATTTTAGATCCGCAACCAGCTTTTGGAACCACACCTACATCGAATCTCCAGGTTCCTACCAGGTACTGGTATATAATACGAATAGGGGGCTAGGTCTTGCCCACACGTAGTCTTTGCCTTGGCCTTGCCTGCTGCATAGCGCCCACGGCAGATCGACACCCACAACACAGGGGTAGAACGTAGGAGCTCCTCTTGGCGCCTACGTGTCGGTGCAGGGTCTAAACAGGCATCGCACGGAAAAACGGAGGTGGTTTTGAGCTTGGCGGAAGACGCGACCACAAGCAGTAGTACTAGTCCTGTAGACTAGTACGAAGAAACATGCTGCCTTCGGCTAGAAGAGCGGAATTGTCTCGACAGTACTTCGACAATAGCTATCTCTCGAGAAGGGCTTTCGAGGTGGATCCCAACGCACCTTGCGGTGGCGCCGTGGCAGCATCCTCAGGGGCAGTGGCCGAGCACCATTACCCACAGCAGCAGCAACGCAACGGGAGGCAAGCTTTCGGGAAAGATGGCTCCGTACTCTCTCACACTACAGCTGGCCTTACGACTTTTGATGAAGACTTGGAAGACACGGACGATTTTCGGGGCGGAAATCGCTCCAAGGCTTCTGGTCGACAACTCATTGGCAGAGGGGTTGGGGGAGGAGGAGCAGGAGGAGGGGCCACGCTCGCCTCCCTGCCGTTTGGAGAGTTTCCAAAGGACCATATCCCAGTCGACGACAGCGAGTTCAGCGACGATGATTCTCTGGGGTCTGTGATGTCGGGGGATTCTCAGCCGTCGACGACTTATGGGGGTGGAATTAGGTACTCGAATTCAGCCGCGGGGCAGATCTGGAATATTCTCGATAGGCTTGACGATGTGGTCCTCGAAGTGCAGGTATGCTGCTTCTTTGTCTGTGGTGTTGCTGTGTGAGGTCTCGTGTGGTTTTGCTTCTGTGTGCCCAGCGCCGTCTATGCGATCGAATGCTGCTCGCAGCGCATCAGCTAGCAGGCAGCTACGTATCAGCAGCAAGCATGTGTTCGTGCATGTTGGGGAAGCTTGCAGTCTCGCTACATCTTGTCAACTCGATTGTACACTGTTTTACGATACGAGTGCAGTAGTACGTACCTCTCTGTGCTGTCGCGACGAGTTTCGTACCCTTGATACTATTTTTGGACCACTTTCTTGTGTTTTTTCGATTTTTCAAGTGAAAATCGTGTTTTTTGTTGCGTTTTTCGCGCGAGTTTTCCTAGTTTCGATTGGGAATCTGATTGATCTCGTTGAGCGTGCAAGTGCCATTTGAATATGGTCGTTGTTGCATAGTTTTCCTGAGGATCAACGACGAGCAACGAGAGATACCCGCTCTCTATTTTACTCTTTTATCAGATGGTATTTCCACCACGAGAGCTGTGGGGGGTGACGCGAGAGACATGAGACCCCAGATCTGTCATCTTCCATGTGAAGCTGCACACGTCTACGACGCTCCTTTTTTGTTTGTGAAATTCGCAGAATTGGAAGAGTATACTCGTACGAGTCATCAAATAGCTGGATGGCATACGAGTTCTTGCCGTTTTGAAGCACCTATTAATACTTGTATATAAAGCCATTGTTCTGTGATGTTGGGGGACGCAGACGGGATGTCTGTGGCGCATTCAACCAGCAAATCTCATCTTCCGCGTAATTTTATAGCAGGTATCCACGCTACGTGGTAAAAAGTTTATCGTGGTCGCCTTCTGAATGTTATTTTTTATATCTTATTTGATGGGAGTGAGTGCGAAAGTGTGCTACCTGAGGCGCGAGGGTACACCGCTGTCGTGAGTCGTAAGTATGATTGCTTTATGTACGAGGGTGCCATGCGTGTGGATGTGGTATGGCGTCATGAGGCGTAAAATTCGACGAGCGGAAAAAGCGCGAGAGCGTGTGAGGTAGCAAAAATCGATGAAAATCGACGAACGAACATACAAACTGAGAAGTGGGAATGCTGAACCCCAAGAATGAAGGCATGTACCGGGGGCGAAAGGAAGGAACTTGTGACCAGTGACCACGGCGCGGCTTGTCCAGCAGGTAGCTGAGGGTAAATCCTGTTACTACGAATTCAGCTGGAGAATAAAAGTGACGAGAAAGAAGAAAATAATAGAAAATAGGTGGAAGTGTGATGAGCTTAAGCTTTATTTTTCCCCATCCGCCGGAGGATGAAAAATAAAACAAAAAAAAACTAAGTCTCCACCTTGAGGCCGGTTCATGAATGAGCAGAGTGCGTCGTTGAAGCTTGCCGTCTTTTCTGCTTTCCGACGCATGGCCGTCTACCAGATAGAATCTACAGACTGATCTATACTAGTAAGTGTCTGGTCCCAGGTGCCCCGCAGATAGTAGTACCGGTACCTGGTGCTTACCTGCTTACCAGGTACTGATAAATATCTAGCGTCTTTATTGATTCATAGTACCGCTACTTGTACACCGGTACAACAACTATTAATACTTGTATACTCGTAGTACTTTGTAATAATATTCACAGCTTGGTTCAACTCCTATGCACACGTGGATACCTGGTAGTATTTAACGTAATTCCGTCATAACGAGTACAGCAGCAGCAGTAGTAGGACGGGTTGTGGGCTGTATGACGAGTTCCTGATTTGAACGTTTTGAACTTCGAACCGATGGCGGTGGCGATGGACCCGCCGCATTGGGTCGTGATTGAACCACTTGTAATGTTGGTGGCGGGCTAGATCGTTGTCTCGTTAACCCGTCATTGCCATATTCCAACCGGTGGTCACGTGGTCACAGCATAATGTTTGCGATTGTCTCCGACATTCCTACTCCAGGCGAACAAATGCCAGTGCCAGCGGCTCGGCGCCAGGCTTGCTGCCTTGAAGAAGTCCATGGTGGCTGTGCACAAGGGCAGGCAGACGGCGGACAACGCCGTGTTGGCGACCATCAAAGACCTTGTCACCGAGGCGCAGCATTTCATGGAGAGGTAAGCAAAGGATCAATACAGCAGTAGCAAGTGCGTGCCCGGTCCAACATGATCAGAGCAGCTGCTGCAGCACCAGAAACCGAACTCTCGCCTGGGCTGAAGGCGATGATGGCTCCCATCGATGAATGCATTCTTTTTTCATCCCGTTTATCATCCTCCCCTTATTACTCTGGCGCTCCCTCCTAGTAGTAACTCAGATTCAGGGTCACATAGCGGCCCCCCCCCCCCCCCCCCCCCCCCCACTGCGGCACGCGCGTTCGTGTTTTTTTGCGAGAAACGAGTGTTTGCGTTAAAATAATTCACTAAAAATTCTTCCAGATTTATTCCGGCATGCCTTAGGTTTTGTTTGCGGTGAACGAATCGAAGAAAAGGCGTACACGGCCTCCATATTCCAGGCGGGGAGCGGGGAGGCAACATCAAATTTTGAATTTAGACATGGTGCGGTAGCACCTAAACTCACCGACAGGGACAGGTCCAGCACAACACCATCAGACAAACAGCAGCACATAAAGCAGCACAGCAGCAGCAGCAGCAGCAGCACCGCAGCAGCACCGCAGCCGCAGCCGCAGCAGACAGCAGCAGTGGCGGCGGGGGCAGGGGTGGCGGTGGCGATGGCCCCGCCAGATGAGTTGCGGCACAGCAGCTCGGCCTGGCTCGATCATCACGATCATCACCACAACAACAGAACAGCCAGATTTTTTTTTTTTTTTTCAAGAAACAAACGCAGGAAACACCAACCGCAGCCGCAGCACAACAGCCGCCGCATAGCAGCAGCAGCAGCAGTAGCGGCGGCGGCGGCCGTGTGGCGTGGGTGGCGGTGGCGGTGGAGGCTTTGGCGACAGCGTTGTCGGATAGCGACGTAGGTTGACCAAATCAGCACCGAATACGACATGACGCAGCAGCAGAGAACGACGTCACATCGTAGAGAGCGCGGGAGCGCTGGCTCACTAGCACCTACCCCTGAGGTTACGCGTAGGCGCCATGCTTCCCCAGCTACTCTTTGGTGCCTCCGCATCAATGTTGGGTTGTGTCTACCGCTGCCAAGCACAGCTCACAGCGATAAGTGTCTGCTGTGTGCTGCCGTGTGGGTTGTGCCCTCGTGCCCTCTGATTGTCGTGCCGGTGTGCCTGATGTTGGTAGGCCAACCGTATGATCTGGTCGTTATTGATGGAAGTTCACTTTAAATCGCTTTACTCAAAATGGAATTTTCATGCCGATTTGGCAAATTCTTCCTTCAAAGTTCGCTCGGCGGGATTATTTTCTTCAATTTTTAGATTGAATTCGTTTGACGCAGACACACAAATAATCCAGCATTTTCTTCCCTCGTGGACTCGAGTCGATTTGTGCCTGCAATGCAATCGAAATATTTCAAGCCAGGATTTGGTTTGCTCGCGTATTTTTCGTCTCTATTTGCTTTCACATCAAGCATTCGGTCAGCACTTTTGAGAGGTGACTATAAGGCAGTAAGTTCATGTTGGCACCGACACAATAGAGCAGCTGCTGCACCTGCAGAGGCCCAAGGCAACGATGGCTCTCTTCATAAGGAAGACAATGTAGACTTGGCAAAAGAAAAGCAGGATTCGGGTTGCGCGCGTTATGTTCGTCTCTTCGTCTCTTTTTTTCTGCTTTCATGTCGACCATTGAGCAGCGATACAAGTACGTGCGACAGACACCACACGCAACTCTGATGGCCTCGTGTATGGCGTGCTTCGATGGGCTTGGACTAATGCCTCCCAACAACAGGTCCACTCGGGTACAGCAGCCCGCACATGGAATCACTGACCAGGAGCAGCAACTAGCGGAACCTTTGCAAAAGGGGCGATGTGTTGCCGTTTTTTGACGATCCTGATCCCCAAGCCGTAATATCGTAACCGTGACACTAGGACATGTGCGTCCCCGGTGGTCCGAGGGTGGGATCTTTTATGAGTAGGCTAGATTCATTTTTATGACTTGAATGTCACCAGTCCTCAATCTCGAGAAAAACTGGAGAAATGTGATCTCTAAAGGTTGGTTGGGATCTTGATCTTGGGGCAAGGGACCCGGATGGCCATCACCGGAAAACTCCGGCTCCGACAAAACCGCAACCCCAACCCGGACCCTTTTTACGTTATGGGGTGACCCGTTCTTGGATGCTGTGGCTTGTGAAGTGAGGCCGTTGATGCAGCGCTTTGGCCGTTGTGGGTGCTATCTATGCTTTGGAAAGACGCACCACCCATATATTTTTGTCGTTTAATGTACTGACTCCGGCCCTATTTGCATGCTACTTTCTGTTTTCTCGTTAGTACATATTGTAAAAATTAAATTACACTCCATTCTTGCTCCATCTGTGAGATCTTATATGATAAATACATTGTGGCTTAGTCCATAGTCGTAGTAGCGGTGAGTTTCCGATGCTAGCGACGGTACGCATTTTGGGCACGACCCACCAACCGCAGCTGCTTCCTTCTTCCATCCGTAGATCGACTCGCTGGGCTAGGATTGGCTCGGGTGGTGGGCGACAGTCCCTACCTATGCAGGCCACAGGGCAACTCAGGCCACAGGGCAACTCAGGACACAGGGCAACTCAGGACACAGGGCACCAACTGCCAACACGGTTCGTGAAACGGACCGAGAAAAAAGAACACGTAAACTTGCGACTATGACACACTGCCTGCTTCCAACAGGCCCGGATATACGATATATACGGAGTATCACGCACAGCTTGCTAAGATGAGTTTCGACAAAAAATTCGATCTCACAGATGGAGTGTATTTTTATTTTTATAGTATACCTCTGGCATTATATTATAGTGCTGTACTTGACTAGTGTGCGTATCATAGATTGTAACAAAGCCGGCGTCCCCGGTCCCCGGTGGTCGAATAATAACTGCAGAGTAAGCTGCGTAACTACTAAGATCGAGGTCGTAGGTTCGAACGTTACACGCGACTTTCGTACAAATCGACAGGCCGAAAGCGCGAGAGCGTGAGTTGGCGAAATTCGGAGTTAATCGACAAGCTAAAGCAGCTGATAAGTGGGAGTGCTGAACCTATGCGCGATGAAAATAAAGGCAAGCGCCGCGAGGGAGAAGGGAATAAACCTGTGACCACGGCTTGCTTGTCCAGAAGGTCGTTGAGGGTAAAACCTCGTACGAGTTGAGCTAGACAGTAAAGTAGTTATTGAAAGAAAAAACACGCACACGCACATGATTATCGGTTAACCCATGATTATCGGTTTGGGCGGAGATGGAAGCTATCTGCTGATCTTCAATCTTGACTGCCCCCGTGTCCCTCCTACAGTTTTTTCGACAGCAGAAAAGTTTCGTTTAAGACAGGAGAATCTTGGAACAAAAATAAAATCAAACGAAATAGTCCTTGCTGTGGTTGTCGTTCTCACATTTACTCGCATAATCGAGCCCGCGATCACAGGCTCCAGTGCCACTCGTATAACGACCCGGGGTGGGGGGCTGGGGGGGGGGGGGCGCACGACGCAACCTCACAAGCGATGATAAGTGATAGTTGCACGTGGGTAGTGTAAGACCATGACAACAACAACAACAACAACAACAAATCACCATCCATGATAACTCTACAGGTATCATTTTCGAGATACTATACGAGCACGAATTGGTTTTCAGGGTCGCGTATTATTGGCGGGGCTGGGTGGGGGGGTGCTCAGTTGTTGCTTGCCTCAGTTAGTTGAAAATCGACCACGAATCCCGTTCGGAACGGAGCGCCGCCGCTCACCGTACCTACTCCTCCTACTTCTTAAACGAAAAGCTCCCCAACGTTTGGGCGCTCAGTGCGTGTTTTCCAAACATTTTCGGGGCGAAGGCGGGGGCGGGGCAACCCCGACCCTACCGTATTATGATAGGTGACTATTTAATACCATGGGTCATGGGGCAGAACCAACGGTGCTCTTTTAGGCGTTGCCTTTTGAGTGCTCGCTCTCAACCCGCTTCCGTCGCGACGACTGCTGTGCCTGTTAATAATAATAGTACCTCGGGTGGGGGTTGGGGGTATTTCTTCCGCGGACCAATATTAACAGTAAATGGCGATGGAGGAACAACAACGATTGTGGGCTTACACTTGTAATTATTATATACCAGGTACGAGTGTATGTACGTACAAGGTAGTTGAGCGGCATCTGCCTCATCGTCACAAAGTTTAAATTTTGCGGTTTTTCGCCGAGATCCACGTTTGTGGTGCTTGTTGTGCGGTAGCTGCGTCGCAAGGTAGTCTTTGGTGTGCGGTTGTGCCCCGAGAGTCGATGCAACTAATCCTGCTTGCTGAACTTTTACCACTGCGAAGCAGTAGTGGTAGACAGCTACTGGTACGCTGGGTTGACTTGTGCATGGAGATGCATACAGCAAAAGTCTTGATGCCTGCATACGCCCCGCCCCTCCCTCCCTGTTGGTGGCTGGTTTCGTTGCCCACCCCAGAGAATGAAAGCAAGCCCTTTTCAGAAATTTCGTGCGATTGTCCTACGGTTTTACGGATTGCTTGTCCCCCACGAAAAAATGCGAAAACCAATTACTTTCTTGCACACATTCTATACAACAGATACATTTCATACGCCGTAGCATTCACGCAGGTATACCAGGTGTGTTGTATCGGATGCCGACGTCGTATTTATATTAGCTTTTCACGCAGGTATATATTGTATCGGATACCGCTGTTTTTGGTAGGCTACAGGTGGTAAGACTATGTCTTTCTCTACTCACTTCGTACCAGGTATGTGTTTACGTGCATACCAGTGCGAGTAGTCTTTACGCGAACGGATATGTTTGTATATGTTCACCTGCATCTGTAGTGTATTCTAACGCACAACTTTGAAAGGCCCGCAACATGTATTTCCGGTACTCGTATTGCGTGAAAGTTATACTATACACCTGTCCAATGTATACTATGTTTCCTGGTGTGGTGTGACATAACACCTGCGGTAATGATTTGCCGGCATTTTAAGTTTAGTGGAAGCCCGGTAGAATGGCCTTGTGGGCTCGCCGTCACCCCGCCACGAGTCTGGGGGTGGGGGAGAGGGCGGATGAAGGGGCATTTTGAATTTTGAATTTTGAATCACGAAGATGGGATGAAACGCGGATCATGATACTTTTTTCACGATGATCATGACGACCGCGGGGCCGTTCCTGCCGGCGCGCCTCTTCCACGCTGGCCTCATGTGAGCTGGTCCTGATTAGCTTGATATTCATGTCATCAAAGCGCTGATCGAACGCACATGTGTATATGCGTACATATGCTCATACCATACATGCGCATATGCAACTCCAGCAAATCCAATTTTTTGCTGTTTTTTTCGTGGCTTTTTGCTGTTTTTGTGGCCTTCCCATTCCCCCAAATCCTGGAAGAGTCGTGTATGTGTCTGTACGTAAGTATTCCCGGTTACCGGTAGTTTCCGCATTTGGATTAATGCGTCTGCTGGTATCGATTGGTTCCGCTCATTAAAACCTTTGGGTAGTTGTTAATTCGGGCGGGTATGGTTTGTGTGTACACCCACACTCGCTCTGCCCTCGTATGTGATACGATACCGCGATAGCACACCGGACCGGTATAACTCTGTGTTGGGAGTATTTTTTTGCACGAACGTGCCCGATGTCGTGAGGGGAGTGCAGAGTCGACGCTGTTCGCGGGGCGCTCGCAGCCGCTGCCAAGCAGGGCGAACCAGCAATGAATTACGGCTGTAATGCTGCGCTAGTGGCTGCCACCTGCCACTACGCACGCAGGCCCTTTTTGCCTGCCGCCGGTGAACAGCTTTGTATGTACTTGTAGACTTTACATGTAGATAGAACTCACAATGGCTGTCTCGTGTGTACATATCTGGTATATACCTAGTAAATGTGTATCGTGATATCTGGGGTACAGGACAAGTGCTCGTGGTTGTTTTTTCTCGGAATCCAGCACGACGAGCAGGCAATACGACGAGTCCTATTAATAGTAATTAGTAACGTCGTAACCGAAAAGGCAATGTCGTCGGGTTTTTTTGCCCCACCTGAAATTATCCGCCTCTGTCGCCGGCGGGCGACTCTATTTTTTTCATCGGTTTTGAGCTTAGGAGCTGTGCTTCTTCAAGGTGTTTGTACGACAGCAGTGTATACCTTCTTAACTCTTGAATTGCGCGTGGTGGTGATACAACCGTCGTATATACTGCAGATCTGAGTTATCACACAGCTTGCAAAGATGAGTTTTGACGAAATCTTCGATCTCACAGCTGTATTGTATTGTAATTTTTTACAATTTCCTGCATCGCGTGAGTTTTTATTATGTTTTCGATCTCGCGGCTGTAGTGCATTTTTCATTTTTTTTTTCAAGTATGAAAGCAAAAATCAATTTAACTATTGAATAAATGTAATATCCTACGTATCGTCGAACTGGTTTGTCCCCGAAGAACATCTATGTCTTGCTAAGAACGTTGACTCTGCAATCTGTACAGAGTACAGCAAATTTTCGAACAGCGCCCATGATTGCGGCGTCAAAACTACCTCGATGTACGACGCTTGGGATTTTTTGTTGCAGTGGTATTATGCAAAGTAAATGGGTATTGTTGTGCGTCCGCTCCCTACGCCGTATCACACACAAGCTGACACACCACTCGGACGCATTTTCGAGCTTATGTTCTGGACCGCGGGGAGGATGCAACACGCCAATCGATGCCATGGCGTTGAAGCTTTCCCTCTGCCCTTCGGGGCTCTCTGGGTGGCGTCTTCGCCTCGGCAAGGGTCGGATATGGTTGCGGGAGCCCGCGCCTGGGAAGGTATCAGCTCTTCAGACGGCGAATGTCCCGGCGTGTCTCCGGCTCCGACGAAACGGTTTTCTTTACCCCCGTCTTGAAACACGGACCAAGGAGTATAAAACATGCCTGCGAGTACAGGGGTGTGCAAACCCCGGTACGCAGTGTGGGATTCTCCAAGCTGATGTTGTCGACAACGGGGAGAGGGCAAAGAACGCCTCTTTGGAAAATGTCTTGGCAAGAATTTTCTGTTGACCGATGTATAACATTAACATGTAACATGGTTTAGCCGAGTAGACCGATGCTCTTCGTCAATTGTGGACGACGACAGGGAGGGAAATGCAGCTCATAGCACGCTGGTGTGTGCGTGTACGTACGTACGGCTTGCAGCTTGGTGAGGTGTATGGACGGTATCCCCGGTGGCGTATCAGGTTATCCTCGAGCCTGGTATAGGTCAGTTTCGTGAGTTTGAATCCCCCCTACGAGTGTATACTCTTATAAATTCGTGGGGATTTTTTCTTGTGCACAAAATGACTTGCGGAAAGCGCGAGAGCGTGAGTTAGCAACACTCGATGAAAAATCGACGAGCAGTGGGATTGCTGAACCCTATGCGCGATAAGAAATTGAAGGCAAGAACCGGGGGGAGAAGGGACGACACTACGGCTATATCCAAAAGCTGGAAAGTAGATGTGTGTGGAGAAAACAGAATGGACGGTCACCCCGCCTTCGCGCGATTACCGCAAAATGTATAAATCGCCATGTCCGTGGTGGTTGCTTCTACTCTTGTTTTTGGAGGAAACGGCCTGTGAACTGATCGTCCCAGAGTTTGTTCTATCTCGCGTGTTATACATGTTATACGTTCGAAGTATAGTAGTATGGTTCACACGGTATTATTAACAGATTCATATGTTTTCGGACTATGGTGTACGGTGTACATAGTACACACACAGCAGTTCATCGACAGATCCATGGTACTAGTGACATGCCGTCTCCCGAGAGCCCAAGGGTAATAGTACAAGCTAAGGATGAAGATACGAGCCGATGGGTCCGGCTTGCCGCCTTGACCCTCAGCTCTTGACTCTTGACCCTTGACACACTTTTTTATAGTTTCGTTGTTCTCGCTCTGACTCATCGCCCTTGTTGTTCTTATTTACCGTTGTGTTCGGGGTTCAGGGTCCAGTTTGCCGTATTTGGAACATGTACGTTTAATGCACGTTGCGTATCGTATTCGGCGTATCTCGATCTTGTTGTGGATTTGTTCTGAAGATATAGATTATTACCCGGCCTATTCGTATGTACAAGATTTGTTTTCAAAATATATCCTTCCAGCCTCGTGAGGACGTCATCAGACACAGGCTAAACCTACGACCCTTGGCGCGGCTTCGCCGCGGGGTTTGGATGATCTGCCAAGAAATGTGCGGACCACCTCAAGAACGTGATATTTATGGTACTCTATCTGGCATGTTTGGGGTCGTGAGAAGGCGGTAAAATCTACTGCACGCGTGATGGCAGCATCACAAGCAGCTTGCAGAAATTATATCCACGATCTCAGCTCACGCGTTTTTATGTTTATTTTATTTTTTTCATGGTCTTCGACGACATTCTTTAATATACCTGGTATCTCACAGCATCTGAGGTGTCTTTTTGTTTTATCTTTCTAAATAACGTCATATCGTCGGCTGATGCTCAACGAACCCGTTATTACGATATAATAGGTTTTTGGACCCGGAGTGGTGGAGGAGAGGAGCTGGGCGCAAGGAGGACTCGGAGATGTTCCGGGAGCTGACCTTCCGCTTGGGTTTCCTAATGCAGGTGCGTGTTTGCGGTGGCGTTCCGTGTACGTTTTTTTTGGCGGTAACGGTAAGGCGGTAACGGTACGACGACGGCACGATATCCGTATCAAAGACAGTCACCCTGTTGACCCTGGTAACTAGCTGGCACGTGGGGCAGTCGCCGATCTCTCCGACGCGCCCTCGACAACCGTCGGCTCCTGGGTACAGTAGTTTACTGACCCAGTCTGCTGTGTCGCCTGGCGGGCCGACAGCCGCTGTTCTGGCGGCTGTTCGAGCACGATTGATGCTGCAGCCGCAGCCTTTGCCCCGAGGTCCTCCCCAAATAGTGCCTTCCGAGGCACCGCCGCCAGACAATGCACTTTTCTGCACATGAACGCACCATCTTTGGAGATACTTTTATCACCCGTCCGCTCCGTTGGTCGCAGTGAGCGTGCCCCCCGCGTTCACAGCGGCGGAGCGAGACCTTCCCCGGGAGGGGCTCCCGCGGCGACAGCGGGAGGAGCGCCCAAAAACTCCATGGCTTTCGCAGCCGCAGCGGCGGAGGGGGGCACAGCGCCCGTAGCAAGGGTTCCACAGCGGTAGGAGCGCCTCGAGAACAAGCGGCTCCCGAGCTCGTGGGGGGGGGGGCACCGCTGCAGCAGCGGCGGGATAGATCTAAGCGGCCGTACAGTAGGTTCCTGCGGTAACAGCGGCAGGAACGCCCGAAAAATAAGGAGCCCCCGCACCCGTAGTGGTAGAAGCACACTCCCGTCCCAACGGTGCTTGTCCCCAATGTGTGCGACGTCTTCCTCCGCGAGAAGAAGGGCCACTGTAGCCCCCTCGTTCGTCGCGACCGCAGCCGCCACCTTGGCTTACCCTAGCCCGATCCTTCGAGTCCAAGCCACGTAGAATCTGGCTCCCTCCCTCTGCGGTAGTCTTTTCCCACCGCTCTGCTAACGTGCATGAGGATTCGGCCTCCCTGAGAGTAGCTTGCGCTGCATTTAAGGCCGCCTTCATGATGCGGGCCTCCGTCTCGCGCCAGAAAGAGGCCTCCTGAGCAGCGCTCGTAAGCACCGCCTCTTTCAAAGCCAACCCGTTGGGGAGTCCAAGGCGGTTTCTTGCGACCTCGGGCTTCGAGCCCCAAAGTACCTCAAAAATGGTACTCCGGAAGAGGGGCCGCAGGTTCGCGGGAGCGGGAAGCGCAGGCTAAATCGGCTGGGCCGAAACCCGTCGTGGTCCGTCCCCGGGGTCCGGGCAAGAGGACTCCTTCTCCTCGAGCCGCAAGGACCCAGTCGCGTGGGGGGAGGTGTTCGTCTCCCCGCCTCGGGGAGACGCGTTCGCGGGGAGACGCGTCGCTGGCCACCTTCTCGCGAGGAGAAGACGCGACGCCCCCCTCACCCTTCTGATGTCGGAAGGGGCGGTGGCACCTGCCGCGCCTTCCCCGCCTGTCCCTACCCTCAAAATCATCCGAATCTGGCGACATCGTGGTTGTAGTTACGCGTTGCTGCTCGGGCGTGGGGCCCGAAGCACGGGGGGAAGGGCAGGAAGGACAGGCCGCGGCAATGGGCGAGACTCAGCAGTAGCATGGCTGCGAAGACCACTCATAAAAGTAGTGATGAACCCTACAGCAGAAGTGTTGGGATTTGCCTCAACGGAAGCTATACGAGCCATAGCAGCGGTAGTAATATGACTTGTCATTTTTTCGGCAGTGGCAATCGCATCGACAGCAGTAGTACGAGATGCCGGCTGCAGGGCGGCCGTATGCTTAACCACAGTAGTAGTGGCACTGTGGGACCCGGTCGCGTGGGCCTCTGCGCTCGCGGCCACAGTAGTACAGCGCGCAGCAGCAAAGGCAGCGTCACTCGCAGTCGTAGCTACAGCATGAAAAAACTTAGTCTCATGGGCGGAGGCACTCACAGTAGCAGCATTAGCGCTATGGGGGTGCTGGCGCAAAAACATCTGAACTCGCAACAACGGGAGCAGGGTCATCCACGACAGTGGCTACGCTCGCCGCATCAGCACAGCAATATCTCTGTGGGATGCAGACGCAAGAGCGGCTGCCGGCTCACAACGGTGGCTACGCTTGCTACAGCAGCAGCATAGTTGGTAAAACTCGTGCTCGTATGTGGATCCTCTTGCGCCTTGGTTCTGCGTACGCGTTGAAAATAGCCCGCGTCACACCCAAGACCAAGGCTCTCGGTCAGAGGGGCCGCACTGAAAGGCTGGCCGCCGATGAGAGGAGGGGTGGGCATGACCGGCACCGCAACAATAGCTGAGCTGTGAGAGGCACGGGACAGAGACATGCCTGTGTGTCTCTGGTGGCCTCGCAGCAACAGTCAGGCTGCGTAGGGCAGTAGCAGGACAGTAAGCTGTCCATGGAATTTCCGGTGGGGCAAGCGGGGAGTTCTCCGCAAACTCGCGATCGTTGCCAAAGGGGCGAGGCTCGCGTACACGGTCGACGAGAGGCAACTGCAACTCGCGGGGATCGACGGTGGCGAGCATCTCCTGGGTCGCTCTGCTTGTCTCAGAGGGGCGCGAGGAGCCCGTGCCGGAGTGGTTCGTTCGGTGAAACGGAAAGAACAAACGGGCTGGTCTGAGTGAGTTCTCGAGCTCGACACGGAACGAGGCAAGCCAAACACGAGGAACGCTGCGAAAAGTAAAGACCAGAAGCTGGGACGCCAAGTTTTAAGGGGTTATGCCTGACAACAGTTCCAGGCCACTCCGGGCAGGTCTCTCTACTATTAACAAGCACGCTCCTTGATGTTCACTCATTTGTGCCCTTAGAGCAGCTCTTTGTATTTTTCCCACGGTCACGAAACGAACTGGCTGATATTCGAGGATGGTTTCACTCCCCCCCCCTTTTTTTCATAGACGTACACGCCTCCAAAGACATGTGAAACCCTTTTTATATCCTGTATCCATAGCCCACATCCTATACCATACGCCTTTGCCAGGCTCCCAGGGAAATACCATAACATATGCATGCGCGACCTTTCGTGGTTGGATTCTTCCTCGAGGATTTTATGATGCTTGCCTCTCACGGTACCGCTGGTCCCCGCTCGCGTAATGCCGACCTTTGCTGGTATCGACGGCCATGCGCGACGGCCTCGTAATCATATCGCGCCGGAACACAGCCAGTCGACAATCGATAGCAGACTGCGTGCGGGTGGCACCGCGGTCGCACGCGCATACCATACGTGCACGACCGTTTTTGTGGTTGGATTCTTGGTGGGAGTATTTTTTGTGGTGCCTGCCTCTCGCTGTGATGCCGGTCCTTGCGCCTGTCGCTGGCCATGCGCGACGGCCATGTGTACATATCATATCACACCGCTCGGGTGGCAAAACGCAGCCAGTCGATAGCAGACCGCGTGCGGTTGGCGTCGCGGTCGCACGTATCCGTGGCTATGCACACGAAGGCACGGCTCAATTTTTCACGTTGGATGCTTCCTCAAGTATTTTTTTGGCCTGGCTCTCGATGGCAGGTACCCGGTACCGTTAAATAGTACAGCGCGGTCATAGAATAATTGTCGTAGCCCCGCGGGGGACGAATGGGCGGGGCGGGCGGACGGGGCAATCGATTTGGTTTTAACGCCGGCTGCCATGCGGCTATTAGTAACTCTTGGGCGGCGACTGTTCTGCGTTGCTGCTGTAGGTACGTATCAGATACCGCCAGTTTCTTTTGCTGTTATTGTACTGCCGGCATGGTTCTACTAATGTACCAGTTACTAAGTAGTACCAGGTAAGGTGTTTAGGTCTCGTTGCTTGATTGTTTCGGTTTTTTCTATACCCTCCCCCCCCCCCCCCCGACGTGTGTCTTGAATAGCGGCTGCACGTGCTTTGTAGCCCCGTAGGGTTTCCACGTTTGTCGCTCTTGGCGTGTTTCGGCCCTCCCCTTCACCCGTGTACCGGTGGAGGCGTGGGGCCTATAGTTGGGGTTCGGTCAGGAACGCGCCGCTTGGGTCGATGGGAATATCGAGGATTAAGATCCCAACGCGTCAAGTGTCGAAAAAAATGTTGCAATGCTCGATGGTTGCACACCAGCAGCGTGGGCCTTCCTGCATGGTGTTACGATTACAACAGTTCGAGTCTTGATTACGGTTCCAACTCTTGGAATCCTGAAGATTTAATATTGTAATATCTGGACGGGTGTACATCGGCTGTCTGATATTTCTTCAGACTGTACGTCGTTTGGCGCGCGCGCCTGCGTTGGGTTCTTGGGATTGTTTGCCACCAGTAATTGTGCATCGTACAAACGGTATTTTACACTGCTTGTAGTATGGCAGGTGATATATCATGGAACAAAGAATTGTTTGCTTACCCGTACTTGTATACCCCGGACATCGGCATGTTCTACCTGATACTCACAACCTGGTGCTGAGCTGCTGGTACTCCTGTAGTGTCACAGCGCACAAGTAGCTGTAGACCATAGACAATGGTCTATAGACAGGTAAACACTACTTTGTACTGCTTGAAGTACGGCAAGTAAGGTGCCTTTTTTTTATCATGAAGCAAGAAGGGAATTGTTCGCCGTGCTTGCGTACCCCGTACATCGGTATGTTGTCGTACCTGGTATTTTTTGTTCCGGGGACTCGTGTTGTGTCACAACGCAGAAGTAGCTGTAGACCATAGACGGAAGTCCTGTAGGTAGGTAGGCAGGCAGGCAGGCAGGCGCCTCTGCCGCGTAACGATTGGCGCATGTTGTGCCACTGCTGCCGCCGCCGCTGTTGCTGTTGCTGCTGCTGCTGCTGCTGCTGCTGCTGCTGCTGCTGCTGACTAATGATTGCAGTGGTCTCGACTGCTGCTGCTGCTGGTGGTGTCGCGTAGTAGTGGCAGTGGTTTCGGTGCTCTATATACAGGAGGTCTCGGCGTCTCATGCGAGCTTCCTTCTTATATGTTGGGCCTGAAATCGGGATGGAGACGAAAGGCCGCCCGCACGCTGTTTTTGCGGACATGCCGTACTTCATACTAATACTGCTGTCGTGCACTGGATGGCTGTCGTGTGTTGACCTTTGTTTTTGGATCAACTCGTGATCACCACTAACATTATACACAGCCGACGACGTCAGGAGAGTGAGACGAGCCCCTTATTCGGTGAGAAATTGCTGCGCGCGACGCGGGTGGGCAGAGGAGATGTGTACTCGCCTTTGCCTCCTTAGACCTGCCTCCGATGTTATTTACTAACTGCTTGTCAGTGTTGTGGGTTAGAGTTTGCCGTCTAGGGCGAATGCTATTTGAGAATTACTTAGGATTAGAGTTGGTTAGTATTTTGCTTTCGTAGCCGACCCTTTTCCTTCTGCAAGTATGACCCTATCTGAAATCAAGTGTTTTCCCGAAATGAAAACGTTCGTGCACTTGTTAACGGGTTTAAAGCAAGCAGGCACGGGTGGCGAGAATAAAATATGCCCCCCCCCCCCTTTTTTTTTTTTTTGGAGGCGGTGTGCTTGAATGAGCGCAGGTGGGTCGTGTAGGGTTTAAGTGGCGTTTTTTTTGTCATCAGGTTGTCGGTTTGTCTTCTTAGATACGAGCTCCGCTCGTGTTGTGCTTTCCCTTTGGTCTGCAGACCATCTTGCTCGTATCCCTACAAGAACAAGAAAAAAGTTGTGAAGCTTTTGTCCTTTTTATTTTTAGCCCTTTCTTTTTTGGCGGTGGGCGCGCGCACCAAGAACAAAATTACGCGCGCGAAAATCAGACGAGAAAAATCGCGGAGACCCTCTCATGGCCGCGGGTGCGATGCAACAAGGACAAAAACACGCGGCGGGTTTTTTTCCCCCCGGGGAAGCGCGCCCTGTTTTTGTCTCCCCTCCGTCCCTTGTGGCCCCACTGAGCTGTTTATTTGTCGGCCGTGTGGTGGTGGAACTTGGTGTCGGCGCCCTTAGCGCGGCGGCAGGGCGGCCCCCTGAGCTGTTTATTTGTCTCCTGCATGGTAGTGGGACTGGTTGTCGGTGCCCGCAGCGCGGCGGCAGCGGCAGCAACGGCTTTTGGCTCCTGTGTTATTTTTTGTGAGCTGAGGTCTCGCTTGTCCCTTGCCCCCGATAGCTCGCATGGCGGCTCTGACGCTGCTGGGTCGGGGACGCGGACGCACGTGACGGGATCTGGTGGCTCTGTCGTGGATTATTTTATTATCAATCCCGGTGTCAACCTAGGTGTTACACCAGCACCATTCAAAACCAACTTCGGTGTCACGGCAACACCGTGAATAGCCAACCCGGTGTTCGATGGCCAACTCCGGTGTGTTTTGTACATGAGCACCATTGATAATCAACGCTCGCGTTACGCCATCACCGTTTTAAGCAACGCTGTTGAGACAACAGACAGTATTTCTCGGCACCGTTATTGAATAGACATGGCTCTGTTGTCGACTTTCTTTACCCCGGCGTTGCATCAACACAGCAGTAGTTCGCCCTCTCGGGGCTTGAAAGGGAACACCATAAAGACGTACTGTGACGGTTACAGAATTCAGAGGAAATGCAGTAACACGTAGATATGGTGACGCGAGCCATATATGATACCTGGTATGAGGTAATCGTATCACTTTTTGGCCTTTTTGTTTGTGAGTGACGGGGCTCCTTAACCCGCCTTGACCCAAAATGGTCGGAATCATGCCATTCTTGTATTGCCGCATGCCTTCTTTTTTTTGCACCGAGGCCATAGGTTTGGTCAACGGGTTGCTCTTTTCAGTTTGCCAAAAATATTATCTTAGGGTGAGGTATAGAGCTACTCAAGACTCCTATGCTATATACGTTAGACGTGCCCCCGCGTTTCCTGTGGCTCCTACCCCATTGAGGAGCTCTATGCTACAGCCCGATCAACAATGCTATGGCCTAGGTATACCTAAATATGCAAAACAAGAGTGGCACGATTCCGACCATTTTGAGTGAAGGAGCTTCGTCACTCAGAGTAAAAAAAAACGCCGAAACCCGTCTTGAGTGAGGAGCTCAGAATGATGCATGTACCGCTGCGTGAGTCTTGTTTACTGCTTGCTATATATTTGATGGTTACGGCATGGGCCGCATTAACAGCCTGGGCTGTTGGCGGAAGGGGGTGTGTCCGGAGTTCGTGGGTCGCGCGGACAGCCCGGGCTGTTTCCGGAAGGGAGTGTGTCCGGAGTTCGACGAAAGGAGATGTACGACTCGCGCGCGGCATGATGGTGCTCTTGGATTGACGCGCGCTCTTCCTGCTTATAGCTGGTTGACATGAGCGCACTCGTACCTTTTTTTTGTTCCTCGTACCTTGTTTTTGGTCGATATACCGGGGTCCCGAAGGGGTTTTTAAGCAAAAAAGACCGATAGGGTACGCCCGATCGAACACATGCCGGCACATGATATGACATGCCGTTACGTGACGTAACTTGACATGAGATTGATGGTGCTTTTTTGCATGTTCGAGCGGACTGCTTGAACTGTCGGAGCGTAAGACGCAAAAGGCGCTTTCCCCGGCCGTGCTTTTTTTTCTTGTCCCGTCACGCTAGCCCTTGCCCCCCCCACCCCTCCTTCCCCTGCTATTTTTTTTGTCGACCCCCTGCCATGCTCTTGCAGTCCATCCCCTCCAACCCTTCCGTCCCGTCCGCCCTTCCATTCGTTTGTCCCCCATCCCATTGTCGTACGGCTACGCAGGCACCCCCGGGTTTTCAAGAGCAGTCGCAGGAGGAGGATCAAGCGGACCGCCTGAAGGACTACGCTGATCTGCAGGCGAACTTGGAGGTGCGCTGATACTAGGGGGGGGGGGGGGGAGGGCGAACGGGGGGGGGGGGGTACCCGCTTTGTGCACGACCGTAGTCGTTTGACCATAAGACCCTCGCATGCCTACTATGCTGGGACGGAGGGGGGGGGGGATAATCATTTCGTGCATGGCCGTAGTCGTAATACGATAGTTCTGTTTCGGGTAGCTATCTCCACCGCACCTGGCCCTCGGGGGACAGGCCGGATCGACATATTCACGCATCCGTATACAACTATAGCTTGCGCTGCCGGAGTAGTAACGGGAACCGCCGGGAGGGACAGCTCACGCTATCGCTTTCACGGGAACGGAAGGACACGCCAGCTAGCGCTGGATTGCGAAGGCAATTAATTTAAATCGACACACGACGTGTATGAAAATACGTGGAAATGTGGTGAGCTTAAGCTTTATTTTCCCCCATCCGCCGAAGGATAAAAAAAAAAAAGAAAAGACCCTCACGTCCCCACAATGCCGCGGCGGAGCAGGTCGAGTTTGCACGCACCAGGAAGGGGGCGGGGGGGTTGGGGACGGGGGAGATGGGTGGGTAATGAGGCGATGGGGAAGAGGGGGGGGGGGAGTGAGAAGCCTGTCTTGTGTGGCATCGCATTGGGCTGCACGGTGCAGGGTCTGTACCGGCACCTATGAGGCGCATCTGGTATTTTTGTTGTGTTCTTTTTGCCTCGAACCGCCCTTGGCCCGCCATGTCCTTCTCCGGGCGAGTGACCCGAAGGGGTATGGACGTGCACACTGTTGCACAAGTGGAGTGATGTGGATGCTTTTTGGTGTTGTTTTGTGATCGGTTTATGGCGCGATCTGCTTTGTTGATGTTGTCCGTTCTAGTGGGTTTATTGTTATGTCTTGTCTTGGCTTGTTTGTTGTGTTTTGAGAGTGTGTTTTGCGTGTTGTTTTGCCAACTTCTCTGGTGACGCGAGCGTGCGCTCTCTCGTGTTGTTGTTGTTGTCGTTGTTGTTGTTGTTATTGTTGTTGTTGTTGTTGTTGTTGTTGTTGTTGTTGTTGTTGTTGTTGTTGTTGTTGTTGTTGTTGTTGTTGTTGTTGTTGTTGTTGTTGTTGTTGTCGTTGTTGTTGTTGTTGTTGTTGTTGTTGTTGTTGTTGTTGTTGTTGTTGTTGTTGTCGTTGTCGTTGTCGTTGTTGTTGTTGTTGTTGTTGTTGTTGTTGCTGCTGCTGCTGTTGCTGTTGGTGTCGTTGTCGTTGTCTTCGTCGCTGTTGTTGTGGGCACTAATGCTGTTGATTTTTCATGATTTTGTCGTTTTTCTCTCAGGAAAAGCTTCGCCATACGAAGGACGAACACACGATTGACGAAATCGTCGAGGTGCTACGGAGAATCAGAATGCGGGTGTCGTCGGAGAGTGAAGGCGACTCCGGCGAGATAGGTGAGAGACGCTCGCAAATGGAAACCCCTCAGTAGCCTTTTTTCAAGGTGGAAAACCCTCGTTACCTTTTTTTTTAGGTGGAAACCCCCTAGCAGGCTTTTTTTTGCTCCCATCTGTACGATCAAGGGTGCCGCGCCTCTCATTCGAGAAAATGTTTGAGCTGCACCTCGGAGTATATCTAACCCTTGCCCCTAATCCTAAAACGACGTTAACCACATGTAGCGATAATCTCCGAGACTGTATTTACGAATTTTTGACCAGCCTGATTCCATCATGTTTCTTTGGTTTCCAGCCGTGACAGTACTCTGTACTGTAGATACGGCTAAAATTCGCAGGGTGGTGGGTGGTGGTCGGGGTGGAGCGGCAACGCCAACCCTAACCCTAGCGGTGTGGGGTGACCCGTGCTTGGATGCGGTGTGTGGCTTGTGGAGGGCGGTCGTCGTGTTGTAGATGCTGTGCTTTGGAAAGGCGCACGCACCACCCGTAGAAATTTCTCGTGCAAAGCCCGTTGTACTGCTTGGTTGTCACGGTACGCGTTGACTTAATTGTTCTTGGCGTCGGAGGAAAAGAGGATCAGAGGATGGCCACGTACTGCTTGATTAGTTTTCGGTTCGGAGGAAACGAGCATGAGAGGATGTCTTGACTCAGGCGATTTGTTGATGTATGGTCCGCCGTCTGCACTCATAGCCGCTTTAGCCACCGCACATGAAGAACAACCCGCGCTGAAATTATCCTCTTTTTTTGTATGCATTTCACCGTCCTCTGTGTATGTCCCGCCATCCACGTAAGTGCGGGGCGTTTGCTGTTCGTGTGGCCTCTTTGCGGACTAAATCTCGCGAGATCGTTTCCACGAACCCCAAAAAATGTGAACTATTTACCAATGTCCTTAACCCCGCTACCCCTCCCCCCCCCCCCCCCCCCCGAAAAAAGCAATTAATCGTTTTCCATCTCAGGAATGCTATGTTTGAAGTATCACGCAGCTGCAAAGATGAGTGTGGACCACTCAACTGGTCGGGCTTACAGCTGACGTACTTGGAATTGTTCAAGAGAATATTGTATGTGTTCGTGTTATTGAATAGCCCGCTGTGGAGTTGCTCGTTCTCCCATGTTTTTTGTAATTTATTGTTCGTTCTCTTATGTTTTCTGTATTTTATTGTTCGTTCTCCCATGTTTTTGTATTTTGTGCTCTTTTTTGTTTCGTTCCGTTTTTTTCGCGTTTGAGGTTGAATCGTTTTTTCGAGTGGTTGGCCTGTTGCTCGGTGTAATGGATGACGGGTGCCTGATGGTGACGTGTGTGTCAGGTGGTATGATAGGAGTGTGGGGTGTTGTTATGGACCGTTGGATTTGTTCGCCGGTTCCTGCTGTGCTGCAGGTATTCGGCAATCGAATGTTGTCGTTGGTGCCTGTATCGTTTTTTATTCTTTGGTTTTTTGGTGTTAGATGTTTTTCGTTTTTGTTCCCGGCGAACAATTCCGTTGCTGGCGTCGTTATCTATTTTGTTGCAACAAGCCGTTGTTTTTTTTGCTGTTGTTGTTGTCGTTGGTGGTGGTGGTGGTAGTGATGGTGGTGGCGGTGTTAGTGGTGGTAGTAATGGTGGTGGCGGTGGTGGTGGTGGTGGTGGTGATGGTGGTGGCGGTTTTAGTGGTGGTGGTGGGGGTGGTGGGATTGTGGTGGTGGTGGTGGTGGTAGTAGTGGCGGTGTTGGTGGTGGTAGTGTTGGTGGTGGCGCTGCCGCTGCCGGCCTTGTTGATGGTGTTGGTGTTGATATGGATGTTGTTGGTGTTGATGTTGATGTTGTTGGTGTATCGGCCGTCGGAGCGTCTTCATTTTCATGACCACAATTAGATGCACGTGAAACATCCCCGTGGCCCACGGAACATGTTGTACTTTTTTTCAAAAATATCGGCAGCAGCGCTCGTGCACGGCTTGGTGTATGGTCTACTCTTCAGTGCCATGGTACGGCTTCTGCCCCCCCCCTACGTCCCTTTGCCTTTTCTTGTTGCCTCGGTAAATTTCGTCGTGCCGTGATTGGCCAACCAGTATCCACGCGAATCCCATTCCTTTAGCGTCGTAATTGAAGCGTTTTAGCATGTTTAGCACCGCACTCCCGAGGTGGGGACAAAACACTTGGAGTTAGACTAGAATAATTTCAGGAGTTGGAAATGGGCTACGGACGATTCGTACTCAACACACCTAGCTTTTTTTTCTCACGCCGGTTTTGTTGTACAATCGATATTGCCCCTGCTGGGGTGGCAGCAGCCCTGCTGTGGGTTCAATAGCAGTAGGTGGTGTTGTCAAGGACAGGACCCAGCTGTAGCGACGATCACCCCCTCCCCCCCCACACACTCCTCTTCCCCCCTTCCCCTCAACTTGCTTGTCCACTCCCTTCGCCGCCCGTCCCTCCTCTCCCCCTCCACCTCGTCCCGCTCCCCCCCTTGCCCTGGCCTTGTCCCCCTTCCCTCCTGCCCCATTCCCCCCCCCCCTTGCCCTGGCCTCCTCCTTCTTCCTTCCTGCCCCCGTTCCCCACGCCTCCGCCGCGTCCCCCTCCCCCTCCCCCGTATTTTGCGTCCATATTGTGCAGACGTGGAGATGCTGGTATTCGAGCGAGAGAGGAGTCTCGGCAACGGAGGCTTCGGAACTGTGTCGGCGGCCACCCTGTCCGGCGTGCCAGTCGTGGTGAAAAGACTCAACAACCAAAACGTTAGGATGCACCTCCTAGAGGATATGCGGAGGGAGGTGCTGGAGCACCACGCGTTGCAGGTGGGAGTTGAGACACACCGGGGGGGGGGGGGGGGTATGCTAGGGGGGAAGGAGATGCGGGAGCACCACGCTGTGCTGGTGGGTGTGGTTGGCGCGAAGGGGCGAGGGTTGGAGTTTACAGATATGGAGGGGTAGGGGGAGGGGGGGGGGGGGGGGGGGGTTATGCTGAGAGATGAAAGGAGCGGGAGTGGAGGGACTCGACAACCAGAATGTTGGAATGCACCTCCTCGAGGATGTGCGGGGTGGAGTACTGGAGTACCACGCACTTGAGCACCACGCATAGCCGGTGGGAGTGACGGAGAGGGGGAGGGGCGAGGGCGGGAGGGTGGGTGCGAATGGCGGGGAACGGCATGGGCGGGAGTTGATATATGGAAGGGGGCGGGTGGTCGGGGGGTAATCGTCGTATCATGGACGGTGGTAGTTCTTAGGGTTTGGGGGGGGGGGGGGTCTCGACCACCAGAGTAATAGCATCCACCGCCGGGAAGATATGCGAAGGAAGGCGCTAGGGCACGCGTTGCAGGTATGGTTGGGGGCGGGAGTTGAGAGATAAAGAGCGGGGGGATGCTGGGAGGTAAGGAGAGTACGGTAAGTGCAGGGTCACCACGCGTCGCAGATATGATCAGGTGAGGGTCGGTGGGGGGCGAGAGAGGAAGGGCGGGAGTTGAGATTTATGGAGGGGGGACAAGGAGTAAGGTTGTGCTGATTGAAGAGCATGGCACGGATTTTTGGTGTCGGTTTCGTGTTGGAACAAAATCGCTTTTTGTCGCTTATTTTTGGTCGCATTTGACCGCACCGCAATATATCTTGTGGTACAGCAATTTGTGGTAACGCATCTTATCTCATCGCCACTTGTCTCGTCTCATTTTATCGCTTGTCGTCATGCTGCATACAAAGAATTTCGCGTCGCATCTTGTCAGGTGGCTTTTTATCGCATTGCATGTTATCGCTTCGCGTCTTACCGCATTACATCTTACCACATCAGATATATATATATATATCTTACCGCATTACCTGTTTATCACATCGCATTGTATCGCGTCGTATGTTCTCGCGTCGCATATTATCGCTTCCCGGTACTTACCGCATTACCTTTTATTTTATCGCATCGTATCGCATTGCGTCTTATCTTGTCGCATGTGATGGCATCGCATCTTATTGCGTCGCAACTGGTCACGCCTTAACGCACACCGGTAGCACCTTATCATAACGCATCTTATCTCACCGCACCCCGTGTTGTCTTGCCTCAGCACGATTTCGTGGTGCAGAATCTTCATCTTACATTTTCACATATTACAGCATCGCATATTGTATAAACTTGTTCTAAACGCGTCAGCTGTGAGTTCGATAAATTTTGGGTCGATACTCATCTTTGCACGCTGCGTGACACACCCGCCGCTCGTTTTTTACAGGCGCGTTGTCCTTTGAATGCATAATGTTTTGACTCCCTCTGGATGTTGTCACGGTAGACATCAACACGAAATCTTATCAGTACTTGTGGTAATGATGGTAGCTAATATACGTACTTCATCCCAGGTTGGTAACTTGTTTATTATCACACGTTACTGCATGCCGGAAGCATCTTATTTTGACGCGTCTTATCTGATCGCATCCCATTTCATCCTAATGTTAAGGTTGGGGTTAGGTGCGCGTCTTATCTTGTCGCGCCCCATGTTATCTTACCTCGATACGACTCCGTGAAGGATATAGTTTTTTCACGTTTTTATCTTGACCCACTTGACCGCACACCGGCTTCATGTTGTATCTTAACGCGCGTCTTACCTTATCGCATCCCATCTTATGTTGCCTCAATAAGACTTCGTGGTGAAGGGTCTTACTTTTGAACATACGTACCATCGCGCCGTATATTTTTACATCTCACCTTATCACACCTTACAGCGTGCCGGTATCTTCTTTATATTTACGCGTCTTATCTTGCCGCAACCCATGTTATCGCACCTCAGTACGAGTTCGTGGTGAAGACCATGGGCGCGTGCACGGTACGGCCCAACCTGTGCCTCGTCCAAGAGAGAGCCCCGAGCAGCCTCTACGGCTTGCTCCACGTCTCGGAGGAGACTGCGTTCATCTCCGCTCAAGAGAAGGCCGCCATGCTCTACGACGTCGCTCGGGGGCTTCAGGTACGCTGCTACAGCAGTAGAATTTAATGTATTGTGATTTTCGTCGTTTCCGTAAGAAAGCAGCACGCAAGCTAGAAGCCCTTTCGCCCATCGTTCTCTCCGCCCCCACTTGAATATTTTATCGTACGTGGTCGCTAGCGCAGCAGACCCTTTTCCGCTCGTCGCCCGTCACCCTTGCTTGAAGAGTAAATCGTACGTCGTAGCTCTGGGTCTTGAGGTGGTTGTGGCCTCCGCGGCACGCGCAGCTAGGGATTATGTCCTACGACTGGGGTAACTGTTTTTTTTTTCGGAGCGTTCTTAACCCCTTTAGAACTGGAAACCCTTTTTGGGGACAAAATGACTTGGATTTAGTATAGGGAGGGGTTTGGGGGCTCCAAAGGGGTTAACCCCTTCAGAGTCCCGAAAATCGCCCCCTATACGAATTTTCAAGTAGTAAGTTTTCCCCCCCGCAAAAGTTTTTTTCCGGGTGTAAAAGGCGTTTAGGGACGGGGTTTATAGGTTAGGCCATGGCGTTTTTCGTTGTTGTTGTTCTTTACGGTTTCATTTTTTTTCTCAAAAGTCTGTTTCCTTTGAGTGAGATGCAGATTTCTTCTCAATGGGAGCCTACCGAAAAAAAAATAGTTGCACCGCTCCCGCAGCGCGTTCGAGGGCTTGTATCCGCTGCTGGGACTGTCCAGCCGCTCGACGTGATGACCGATGTGAGAGGCCTGGGGTGGCGGCGATGGTCGATGGGTTCCATGGACTCGATGAATCAGGAGGCCCGATGCGCCCCGTTTCTCGCTTCCTCGTTTGGCTGAACTCCCTGTTTGCTCTTCTCTGCTGTTCTCTGATCTGCTCTGGTCTGATCTGTTGTTACGCTATGTTTGTTTCGTTTTGTTTTGTGCGGCTTGTTAGTTTTTGCATATCAAGAGGATCATCCACGGCAACCTCAAGAGCTCGAACGTCCTCGTCTACGCCAACAACCTACTCAAGTGAGTGGAAACGAGCAACAAGCTCGACGCGAAATTCGAGGCTTCTTCGCTACGATGTACCAGTAAACGGGGGGAAAAAAAAAAGGCGAAGAGTAAATTGGGCCAAAAAACGACACCGAGCGAGTACGAACTTGGAAAACCCCGAAAAAGACGAAGAATCACACTGTTGCACGAAACGAAACGAAACGAAACGAAACGAAACGAAACGAAACGAAACTTGTTTGTTCTGTTTTGGCAGAGTGAGCGACTTCGGGCTTATAGCGGTCAGGGAGTCGCAGTCCATCATGGGGGGGGGAGACACCGTGCCCTCCGCCGCCTGGACCGCTCCGGAGGTGCTGGATGATCAGGACGCCTCGGTCTTGTCGGACGTTTATAGGTAAGGGTTGTAGGAGGCAGAAAACAGGGGAGGGCGGGGGGGAGGGGGGTTCCCGCGGTAGGAGTTGCACTTTTTTGCGGTTTCGGAGCCAAAAAAAGGTATACCTTACCGGTTGGGCTTCATCCCGCGGTAGGGGCTGCACTTTTTTGCGGTTTGAGCCAAAAAAAGGTAAAAAAGGTATACCTTACCGGTTGAGCTTCTCAAGTGTGGAACTACCGGTAAGTCTTATATTTTTTCGAAGCGCGGCATGGAAAGGTTGGTTGGGTTGCGCGAACCAGCGTCTTGAAGGTCAGTCATGTTTCGGTTGAGATGTTCAGCTCCTCATCATCTTGTTAGGAGCTCGGAAACTTCTTAGAATATGCTGCACCCTTAGCGTGGGATGACTCGGGGGGGGGTGGGGGTACAGCAGCAGTAAGGGTCCCCCAGCAGGATTTTTGATGTGCCGGTTCCAGAGAAATGTGACCGCCTTATTGGGGGAAGCCGCCTTATTATTTCCACGCTGAGTGCAATTCCTCAGTCTCGCCGAGCGATTTTGACCGCCTTATATAGGGATACCGATTTATTCAGACCGCCTTATTGCGTTATGAGTGCACGTCCCCAGTCACGCCGAGCGGTTTTGACCGCCTTATACAGGGATACCGCCTTATTCAGACCTCCTTATTGCGTTATAAGTGCACTTCCACAGTCGCGCCGAGCGGTTTTGACCGCCTTATATAGGGATACCGCCTTATTCAGACCGCCTTAGGGGGGAACCCCTTCTGTAGTGAAAACGCAAGGACAAGTGAGGCTCGTAGAGAGAGAATATGGCAGGGGGGGTGTAGAGAGATAGGGGTGGTGAAAATGCGAAAACGCGATTCCAGACTTGATACAAGACGAAAGCGATCGTATTTTGCATGCATGCGATGCAGCCGCTCGATTTTGCAGATTTTCGACCTTGAATTTGAGCACCGTATTCGTGACGCCCGTGCGAAATCAAGTATTTCCTGTGTTTGTGTTTGTGCTTGTGTTTTTTTCGATGTTTTCACGGGTTTTTTTTTCGGGGGGGGGGGGGGGGGGGGTATTTTGTCTTCGCGGACGTACCCTGGAACAAAAAAATTAAAACCAAAAAGAGACAGGAAACACACGTGTCGGTTGTTGCATGAACAACATGGTGTAAAAAAAAAACAAGTCTAACTGCGTGAAAGATGGGCGCTGCGTGGCCGACCTCCCGTTGCGACAGGGTGCCTTGGCTGGCCCAGCTCGTAACGGTTGCCGTTTCGCTTCCTTCCCTCCCTTTCTCCCTTCTCACCCTCGTCCCCTCCCTGCCTCCTCGCTTCCCTCCATCTCTGGGCGTATCGCTACCCAACACGGAACGCGGCAGCTTTGGTGTCCTCATCCATGAAGTGCTCACTCAGCGCGTTCCCTTCGCGGGAAAGAGTGTGGCCAAGGTATGTCATCTGTATAATCTGCGCAATCGAAATCATGGTGTCGGGTGGGAGGTATGATGTGCACGATGTGCGTGATCTAGCGCACGATTCTTGGATTGGGCCTGTACTATTCTCTAGTAAGATACAGGTCCTTGCACAGCGCATCACAACGGCAGGCACACGGTAGTATCTAGATGATCTGCTGTAGGTTGGTAGTATCTATAGGATCTGCGGTTGATCGTGTCCTGTCGGATGTGGGAACATTTTTTTTTTTCAGCCTCTACGTGTTTTTCCTTGTACTTTCTACCTGGTATTGCCTCGCTTGCTTTTTTCATAACCTTGCCATTTTTGGTTTTTGCTGTTTTTGGTCGTGGTTCCGGGGTTTGCAGGTCATCACGGCCGTGGTGGCTAAGGGGCATCGACCGGGCTACCTGGAGAAGGAGGAGAGTTCGTACCCGGCTGGCCTCGTCAGGCTGGCCGACGTCTGCTGGACACAAGACCCGTCTGTAAGCCCCGCCATAGACCCGCGATAAGCACACCTCGTAGATCCGTCGGTACAAGCTACTAGTAGATCCGTCTGTACGCGCTACTTGTACATGCGTCGGTAAGCACTGCTCGTAAAACTGTCGACGAGGACGACGCGTGGACCCGTCGGTTCAAGCGCTCCACGTAATACCCACCAGCTCTGTCGATAAGTACGCGTCGGTAAACTGGTACTCGTAGCCCAGTCGGTGTAAACTACTAGTAGACCCGTCAGTAAACGCTCTACTCGTACGCTCGTCGGTAAGCGCCTGTCGTAGACCAGTCAAATCTGACGGTACGCACTACCCGTCCGTAAACATTCCCCGTAGACCAGTCAGTAAGCATTGCTCGTAGCCCCGTTGATAATTCCACTCTGAGACCCGTCGGTAGTCATCACCAGTACAACGGTCGCTACACACTTGGCCCGTCGGTAAGCGCTACTCGTAGACCGGCCTGTACTACTCGTAATTTGGACCCGTGTTGATAAATTGTATCCGTAGTTCCGTAAGTGAGTACTACTCATACGTAGACCCGTCGGTAAACACTGCTCGTAGGCCTATCGGTAAGGCCTACGGGTAAGACCCGTCGGTACGCACGGCGTGTAGACCCGTCGGTAGGCCTTGCACTGCTGCTCGTAGACCCTCGGTGGGAGCCCTAAATGCTTCCGTTCGCAGCTACAGAAAAATACTAAAATGCATTACCCCTCTCGAACAGCTTACTTGATATGCACCCCATCGCCTAATCCCCATCCTGCTCTTCTTTCCGCTGCCATCCCTCCCTCTCTCCCCCGGCTTCAGGCGCGTCCCAAGAGCTTAAATGCTGTCGTCACGGAGCTGGGGCACATCGTCAACGCTTTGGGAGGCGACCCCAGAGGTCCAGACCACGAGCAGGTAGGAATGGCCAAATTTTCTCGCGTTGGCAGGGGTGGGTAGCGGGTAGGGTAGCGGGTAGAGGGGATCGAGTATTGGATCGGGTACCGGGCGTATTAGCCGGTCGCAGAAAATAATGTTTCGAGCACGAAGCGGTAGTGGATCGGGTAATGGAATAGTGGGTGCCGGGTAGCGGATATGTTGCCGGGTCGCAGATAGTGACGTTTCTGGCACGAAGCAGGGTAGCAAATCGGGTATTATTGGGTTGCCTAGTGGGTATGAGGAATAATATGGGGTAACCTAGATATAATCGTTTCGAGCACGAATCGAATAGTGCATCGGGTCGAAAGTAGGAGTGCCGTGCACCATGTCGGGTACAGCTTATGCTGTCGGGCAGGGGGTAACGCAGCGGGCTTGCCTAGCGGGGTGCCTGGCCAGTAGCCTAGCAGTTAGCCTAGCGGGTACCGTAGCAGATGTCCTAACGGGTAGCCTACGGGGTAGCCTAGCGGGCAGCCTAGCAGGTAGCCTAGAGTAGCCTGGCGGATAGCCTAGTGGGTGACCTGCCGGTAGGGAGTAGCCGAGCGGGTACCAACTTGTTAACCTTGACCGACCGTTTTTTGCCCGACTTTTGCGTAAAAACAGGAGGCCGGCGAATCAGCCTCAGATACACCCGGTCGAGCAGGTCGTGCCGCTTCTACGGCCGGGGGGACGATTGCGAGGAGCCGAATGTCGGCCGAAGAGCGACGGATCCAAGACCTGGAGGACGAGCTGCGCGCGCTGAAGCTGCAGCATGGGGTGGGCGGAGGCGGGGCGGGGGGAGGGGCGGGCGCAGATCCGTTGTCGATGGTGAAGGGAAGACGACGCGGAGGCGCCGCGAATGCGTCCGCTGTTCCGCGGGGTGGGGAGTACGGTGGCGGAGGTAGCGCCGGCGGAGGTAGCGCCGAGGTGCAGACTGGCATCGCGGAAGGTGGGTTTGGTTGGACAGGACTGCGCGATACGTCAAAAGCTGAACCGCACCGAGTTTTTTCGTGGTTTTATGGCAATTGAGTATTGTCAAGGAGTTGCGCCAAGCCGAGGAAAGTGAAATTGTAGACAAGCGGCAATACAAGCAGGCCGGTAGGCTGCGCACCGAGCCATCTCGTGATAAGCCGGCCAACTGACAAGCGGTTACCGCGTGTTGTATTTTGCCCGTACCGTTTTTTTGCTGTACAGGGCTTTTTTTGTTTTTTACCTCCATCTGACGTTAAACCCTCTGCTGGGTGTTCGACGCAGAGTGGAAGTCCTTGTATCGATGTATGTGAATATGCCAGGTGTATATCAGTGTTCGACATAGAGCGAAAGGTGTCGTAACAATGTATGTGGATAATCCCAGGTGCATGCTATCAGTACGAAGCACTTTGTTACCAAGCTATCATTGGGGTTCTTATCTACCGTATTGGCGACGTGATTTTTACTTTCCGCTTCCATTTTTGACATTACGACCTCTTCCGGGTGTTCCACGCAGAGCGGAAGGCGTTGCGTGTGCTCTACACGGTGACGCAAGGGCCCGGGTGGTTCGAACAGGGCGGCTGGGAGACGAATGACGCGGACCTGTCGACGTGGTACGGCGTGGCGTGCGGGGAGGGGGGACACGTTACCGCGATACATCTCCCTTCGAATAACCTTCAGGGTAAGCATTGAGGGGGACTGGGCGAGGCGGGGTGGGGGGGGGGCGTACTTATGTGTTGCTTTCCGTAGTAATTTAACCATTGACCACGCATACCTTTCAAGACGGAGCACCATTCCTACTCCCAAGAAAGACACCTCCAACATTTGGGCGCTCAGTACGCTTCTTCACTACATTACGTTGAAAATAAAGGCTTCTATTATCTCCTTCCTCTTGGGAAGTACACAGAAAGGGGGGGGGGGAGGGGGGGTGAAGTACGTAGAACGGGGGGGAGAGAAGTGGGATGGGGGGAGCGGGGTAAGGGAGGGTACTCAGTTTGTGCATGGCCGTAGTCGTATGACCATGGACCCTCGCATCCCTTCTATGCCGGGACGGAGCATGTCGGTTTTTCATCAACCAGGCAGACATTGCTTGCACCAAGCGCGAGGCGCCGTGAGGTGTTCGGCGAGTCGCATGAAGGGTGAACTGCATCCTTCCAAGAACCGCCCGTAAGACAGACTTCGGCACCATGTGCCTACTTTCTTGCTTATGGATGACAGCGCCAATGAGTTATACTTTGTTTTCTGGTGTGGCCACTCCAGAGAGAGCAATGGATATTATTAATACTATGCAACGGCCTCGTGGGTGCCTTACCATGTTCACACTATGCGTGATGCGATCATCCTCCTTGTGCGGAGTTAGGGTCCTCCACCCCGCACAATATGATCTACTGTAACTCGATAACCATCACGGTGACGGCCAAAACAAAAAACGGTACGCTGGTTGTCTAGCTCACCTAGTGACTGGCATGTTTCACAGCGTCGTTGCCAACCAACGCCAACCCCAATATACATATAATGTTTTACAGCGTCGGTGCCAACCGAGGCCAACTATTATATATATGTAAATATATTTCAAGGGTGGGGGATGCAAGGCTGAAATATAGTGGACGCTGCTCGAGCGTGGGAGAGCAAACGGAAAGGACCACCGCTGACCCCCTCCCCCCCCGTCTGTTCCGCCTGTTTCTTATTTATTATCCCCGGTGGTTTGCGTTTCCTTACAGGCCAGCTACCGCGCGAACTAGCATTTCTCACCCGACTGAAGACACTGGTTGTGTGTGACAACTTTCTGGAAGGTGCGCGCCTGGGGAGGGGGGGGAGGGGGGGAGGGGTCGCTCAGAAACGGGAAGATGCTGCCTCGTTTGTATGTAGCGTTGTAGGGTTATTCACAGAGTTGTTTTTTTTTTACGTATAGTACAAGAAGCGTAAGAAGAAACTCGAGACTGAAATTTGCCGGAAAATGAGAAATTTGGGAGCCTTTTTTCCTGAAGTGTGCAAATATTACCCTCCCCCAAATAAGATACTAAGTCTGGGTCAGTGCTTCTGTTTTTTTTCAGGTGTCCTGTACTACTGCTGTAGCTGGATGCGCTGGAACGCCTGATTGGTGGGGTTTGGGATTGGGGGGGTGTTGGTTTGGGTTGGTTTTCTCCGTTTTTTTTTTTTTTTTTTTTTTTTTTTTCGTTTCTTTGCGTTTTTTGCGTTGTAAGACACTTCCATTGGTAGGTAGTCCCCTGGTATGCTTCTCCTCCGCTGTATTCTACTACCGTTCGCTAGTCTTGCTCCTCCTCGGACTCTGAAAAGAGGCACGCTTTGAGGTAACATCGAGCACCTCGTCCCTTGTCTTGTGCCTGTATGTGTGTGTGTCTGTGCTCTTCTCGTCTCCCTTTTGCGCGAAAACAGGGCTCATTCCTCAGGAGTTCGGCGGGCTTACTCGGCTTGCTGAGCTTGATTTGTCAATGAACGACCTCACGGGTGAGACCTGTGTGTGCGTGGCGTCGGTGCGTTCGTGTAATATCTGCGGATATAGCTCTTTGTTTTTTTACGCCACCAGGCGGTGGTGCTGATGTTTAGCTTGTGTCTGCTCTTCTGCGGTTTCTACTTCCGCCCCCTGCCCCCCTCTTCTTATGCCGGGCAAGGTGCGCCCTGCAAAATGGTTTTCCTATGTTTTTGTGGAAAATTTCGAGCCCGCACAGATTCTTAATGGTTTTCGCATGTTTTTCGTGCAAAAAAAACGAGCCCAAGAATGGTGTTACTCCCAACTTCCCAATGTCTTAACTGCTGCCGCGTGCTGTGTCCCATTGTCACCCCATTGTCGCTTCCATTTTTTTTCTCGTTTTTTTCGTTGTTTTTTTTTCCTTCAGGAGCAATCCCAGGAACGCTCGCCAACGCCACCGCTCTGGAGAGGGTTCTCCTCCAGTGTAACGGGCTCAACGGTGAGATGAGCCGCGACCCCGCATCGGGCAAATGTGTTCCGCAGTGCTGTGAATTGCCTGACTATATTGATCTCATGAGAATTACAAAAAAGTCGAGTCGGTGTTACTTTGCCAGCTGTTCGTGACTAGTAGACAGCTATTAATAATTCGAAAACAGTCCACCATGGACAGCTCTTCAGGTTAAATGGCACAGCACGCTTGTCTTTTGACCCGTGAAGATAGTTTTGGTGAGCACCTTGCAGCCCGCGAAGAGCTGAGGACCTTCCAGAAGTAGCAGCCTATCGGCCAAACAAATGTGACAGGACGTACGTGGAAGTGTGGTGAGCTAAAGCTTTATTTTTCCCCATCCGCCGGAGGATAAAATATAAAAAATAAAAAAAGTGACAGGACTTGTTAATCTTTCGACCACGGTGAAGATGGTTCTGACGATCAGATGCCTATCGCCTACCAGGTAAGTTGTTAGCCGGGGCCAAGGGTACAGCTGCAGCGGGGGGGGGGTAGCCTTATTTTTATGAAGTTGTTTCAAATACGTCAGCCGTAAGTTCAATCCGTTGAAGGGTCGATACTCATCTTTGCAAGCTGCGTCTGATCCTCCGTTGGCACGTTTTTTTTTCAGATGCATTACTCTCTTGGATATATACGACTCCCGCGGATAATTTTACTTATTTTCGCTTCCCGGGGTTTACCTTGCTCGCGCGCGTGGCTCAGTGCCACTCTTAAGAAAACGGACCTCAAAATTGCTTTGTTGGCGGGGAACGAAACTAACGAAAGTCATGGCGCTGACACACGAAGCGAGAAAGAGAAACCGCTGCCGTGCCTGACAGCCTTCACCATGGCTAGGAGTTATTAGTTGATGTCGGTAAGTGGCAAGAGGTCTGTCTGCTTGCTTCTAGAGTCTAGTCCGTTCAACATTTTATTTGAAGGGTGCAGTCGCCCTGCTGTAGTCTGTCTGACAATCGGACCGGCCGACGGAAAGCCTCACCGACCGCCGCTGCCCCCCCCCCTTCCCCCCCCCCCCCCCCCCCCCCCCCGCCGCCGGCCGTGGTCTTGGGCTTTTAATGCGTCTCTCGCGAAACGCACACACGCAGGCAACATCCCGTGGGCGCTTCAAAAGCTGAACAACCTGAAGGTCTTCGTCGTTGACTGGACCGATCTCTGCAGTGAGTCATTTGTGTGTTGCTGCCGCGAGCGCCCGCTAGTATGCCGGGCATTATGTACTGGTAGTTCTGTAGGCCTTGTGAAGGGCCGTAGATAGCGTGGTAGAACGAGACGGAAGGTTTTTGGGGTTTTGGGTTTTTGGGGTGTGTGGCTTTACTCGTCTTGGCTTGGCCTGACTTGGCTTGGCTTGGCTCGGCTTGGCTTGGATTGAGATTGTTTTTTTTTTTTTTTTCTTTGTCCTTTCTTGTATGTTTTTGTCTTGTCTTGCCCTGCCTTGGCTTGACTCGACTTGGCCTTACTTGGCTTGGCTTGACTTGCCAGGCTTGCCTCATCTCCTCGCTAGATGGCCGCACCCCTGTATTGCCATCCCTAACCCTCCGACCCCCGCCCACCCAATCGGAACCAATCACCCGACCAACAACAGACACCCACACCTTCCGAAAGTTCCGGAAAGCGTCGCCTCCGGTGACCCAGGCCGAGATCGACCGAGCGAACAGCGACTCCCGACGCGCAGCCAAACGGCGCGCTCTCCTCCCCGCCACCGCCCCGACCGCCGTCGCCGGGGGGCGGCAGCAGATGGAAGAAGCCCGGAAAAACTCCGCCTCAATGGGTTTCCACCCGGCGTCGGCTGGAGCTGGAGGGGGAAGCGGGGGCGCCTTGGCGATAGGAGCGGCACCGGTAGGCCCGCGGGGGAGTGCACCCGTACGCTCTAGGCTTTCTTCAGCGATGAGAGCTGTTACGGGGAGTGGGTCATCCGGTCTCCGCTCGCCGGGAAGCAGTGTCGAGGATGGCGCGCGCTGGGGGGGGAAGCGACGGCGGTCCCCGCGGGGGGCAGGGGGCGGGGGCGTGTGGGGATCGGAAACCGCCGGTTGGGAGTCTGAGCAGGGGAGGGTCTGGACAGTGGGCGGAGGGGGCGCCGGCGCCGACGGCTCCTTACAGGGGGGAGGATGGGGTGAGAGGGGGTTTGTCGTTGCAGGCGGGCGGGGGGGGGGGAGAGGTGCTGTGAATTGCTTTGCTCCGTGATCCTGGTGGGTTTGTTCGGTGGGTTCTGTTAGTGGCTGGGTAGTTGTTCGCTTCTCGGAAGTGGTGGTGGGTGGTGTAGTGTTCTAGTATTTTTATGTTGGCGCGAGAAGGAGGAGCGTTCGCGATGTGTTATTATGCATTTCTTGTTGATGTGTCTGTCACTCTCTTAACTCTCCGTCTCTGTGTCTCGCTCTCTTGTCTCCCGCGCCAGATGCTCGAAAGGGCAAAGGCGAAGGCCGCTGCTAACGCCGCCCCGCCGCCGCGCAAGTGGAAAAACGCCTTTGAAGTTGTCGGAAGAACTTTCAAGGACATCGTTGCCGTCGATCTGCACCCCGGCTTTACCGATGACAGTGTAAGCGTCAGTGCTGCACGAGCGAAGGCCAATGGGGGGAGCAAGTGAAGTTCACCCCACCGTCCACCCACCCATACCCACCCCTGTCCTTTAGTGAAGAATTACCGCCTTTTCACGAAGAATCACCGTCTTTAGCTGTTGGCGAAGAATAGCTAGCTTTTAGGGAAAGATCGCCGATGTTTTGCGACGGTTATCTTTGTTTTTGGCTCTTTAGCGCGAAGAACGCTGAATTTTAGAGAAAAAATCGCTGGCTTTGTCCTTGTGGCAACTAAAATGCGAAGAATCGCTGTTTTTTTTGCAAGAGCTCGCTTGTTTTCATTCGTAGCGAAGCGTCACTGCATTTTTAGAGAAGATTTGCAGGGTGTCGGCTTTTCGCGCAGAACTGCTGGCTTTTAGCTAGGAAGAACCGCGGGATTTTAGCGAAAAATGGCAGGCTTTCATTCCTAGCGAGGCATCTCTGCCTCTTGGCAAGATGTCGCTGGATTTTCGCGAAAATCGTTGGCTTTTAGGGCAAAATCGCTGGCTTTCATTCGTAGCGAGGCATCTCTGACTTTTGGCGAGATGTCGCCGGCTTTTGGCGAGATGTCGCTGGCTTTTGGCGAATAGTTGCTGGCTTTTAGGGCGAAAACACTCTATTTCGAGTCGACATCTGGCTGGCTTTTATGCCAAAATCGCTGCCTTTTACAGACAAGCCATTGGCGGGAAAACGCTTGCTTTTAGCAATGAAATGGTTGTTTTTAGCGAAAAGTCGGGGGTTGCTGTGTGCGGGTGACTGTGGGGTGATGTCGGGCGGGAATGGTGACATGTTGGCCTTGGCGTGATGTTGGGGGGGGCGGGGGGCGGGAGAGAGGTGGCATGTTCCATTGACCGTCGCGTGATGTGGGGGGGAGGGGTGGCATATCCCCTCGCCCGGAAAAAACTTCAAGCGCAAGGATGGGGTTGGGTAGGCTTTCTCTTTCAGGGGAGGGGTGTGTGGATGGGGGCAGTTACGAGTGTTACGAGGGATCGAGGGCAGAAAATGCAGGGCCTAATGCACGCAAAATCTGAAACGATAGGCATACTCTGGCGGGCTAGAGCGAGAAGGAGTTCCGGAAAGGGAGGCATGAGGGGGGGGGGCTTGGCTGGGCTGGGCTGGGCTGGGCTGGAGGCGTTCCGTGTCGTATCATACATCGCGCGTGGTCGAGAAGCTCGAGGAGTGATGTTTTAGACGCACGCTTGGATGGTTATATCTAGACCGCCGAGCTCCATACGATATCGAGTAAAAACTACGATGAAAGTACATATACACAGCAGTAGTATCGAAACAATAACAGCAGTGCGTATGATACAACACGGAGAGAACGATTAACAAACGTCTCGTTTGTCGTGGCGGCTTTGTTTCTGTGATTTAGCTTTAATTTGTCCCGTTAATGCTCCTCTCAGAATACATACAAGTACGTGTTTTTTTTTTGGAATTTGTTCTTCGCTGTTTTTTTGTTTTTGTTTGTCGTTGAATTTTTTTTTGTCTTCTGTCCAATATTCCACTATGGATGAAAATATAAGTTCCGTTGGGGTGTTAGTATGGATACGAAACGGTCCTTATATTTCCGTTGACATTGGTACATGTCTACTACTGCTGTAGCTGTAGCCCTTTCCTGTTTCTTCCTTCTGCCTTTAATTTCCTTACCTGCTGAGTGAGACGCGGGTGGTTCCATCAATACAGCGATCGAAGCTGTGATAACTGCTATATTGCGAAAGCTGTGCCGGCTATAAGGTTTTTACCGTATAGGTTCGGGATTGGGAGATAGGTTTTACCGTATGAGTTCGGGACTGGGATTGGGGATGGATTTAGCCGTACTCTATTTTTTCCCGATTTGACTGTTTTTCTTGGGCGGCACAGCCCCGCGCAGTAGTTGTCAAAGGGTAATTGCCTGGTCTCATATTGGTGTCGGTGCCCCAATGCTCTCTCTTGTGTCTAGTCAGTTCTTCACGACGCTCGTCGAAATAGGGAGCAGCGGCCATCAATCGGTGGGTGGGGAATTGGGGGGCGGGGGGCTTTGTCAGGGGGGGGGGGGGGGGGGGGTATGTGAGATAAATGGGACGTGCCGTTCGCGTAGATGGTTCGAACGCGCACGGCGCCTTCTATAATGCGTATTCCGTTTTGATATTTTTCGCGGAGACAAAATTGTAGCCCAAAGTTTTTGCTCGTCTGGATGGTTTCTAGAGTGCTGTGACGGGTTGTCGCGACAAGCGGCGGTGGTGCAGGGGAAGAGCGGGGGGTGGGTGGAGTGGGTGGGGTGATCCGGGTGACCAGTGCGGTGATGGCGGGGTACGAAAAGGTGGGAGGGGGGGGGAGGGAGGGGGATAGGTGAATCCGCGGCCACCAAGACATTGACCTGTTGAGTGTTGGGTGGTGTGTGTGAGCGTGACCGTGTGAATTTGTGAACGTGTGGATGTGTTTTATTTACGTGTTCTCGACCATTAGCAGTGGAGGGAAGGAAGGGGGGGGGGGGACATTGTATACCAGGTACGTGCAATAGTAATGTTTAGGTTCCACAGGCTCCAGGAAAAGAGAAGGGCGAAAACATGTTCTTTTTTCTTGGTTCCGAGCGCAGTGGGGGTGAAGATAGGGGACTGGCCACGGAGCACGCGGAACGTGCGATACTTAACACTGTTAGCGTTTTTTGCACTGGGATGCTGCCCGATTTTCAGCCCCAGGTGGTTTATCATAGCAAGGAAAGTTGCAAACGGGGGCAAAAACTGCCCCGACCTGACGATTCGTAGGTCCGCGGTTAACTGCGCGCTGACCGTTTCCTTCACACCCCTGGTGGTCAGACCCGAGTTGACTGCTCATTTTTGGTTTGCTACTTCAGTGTTTTTCTCATTTTGCTTGTGTTTCTTGTTTTTCCTTTTTTTTTTTTTCTTGTTCTGTTTTTGTTTTTGGTTTTGGTTTTAGTTGTTTTTCTGTCCGGTTAAGGCGGCGGCATCTTGGACAATGGCACCGCGAAAACGGTGTTATTTCCCCCCCGGGGGGGCTGTGGTTACCCTGGTGACAGCAGACGGACAGACAGAATGTATGACAGGACAGACAGACAGACCAGGCAGACAGACACCAGTAGTGGCAGCAGTAAGCAGCGGTAACAGTAGCCAAGCCACTTGCGGCATAGCGTACAGTAGTATTCACAGCGCTCCGGGGCAGCATGTGTATGTATGTGTTGCAGTAGCAGTAGCGGTGGTATATATCTCCCGCTCTTGTTCTGAGACGCGGGGTGGTACGGGCCGTATATACGATGCACGGGGAAAGGAGAGGTAGGTTATTTTTGCCCACCCCACTCATCACCGGCCCATCCTCCTGTTTTGGTTTTTCCCAAGTCGTAGAAAAAAAAGGGCTGAAATGGGTTTATCAAGGGTGTATAGGGGGGGCGGGGGGGGTCGATAGCAACGTGATTTGGGCATGCGCTGTCGGTCGGTATGAAAGAAACGGTCGATAGGAGGGAGGGATGAATGGATGCATGGGCGGGCGGACAGAAGACGCGGGAGCAAGCTGCTGCAGTCGTGAAATATATATATATATATATATATATTTATGTTGTTGTGACCCTCATTCGTTGTAGGTAGGTGGTAGGTAAGGTTTATTTTTTTCGTTGACATCAACAGCTGACGGCGAAGAAAAAGTGAGAAGTAGTGTTCGATAGGGTTGGAGCTCGTAGCCACTGCTCGTGCTTCGCTGTTGATCTTGGTAGTATATAGTAGAAGTAGAAGTAGCCCGCTAGCCCGCGGCGGTGCTCATAAGAAAGGCTGGTGAGCACGCGCTGCTGCTTCACGTGTGTTTTCTTATCGGTATTTTTTTTTTCGTCTTCTTTGTTTTTTGTTCCTTGGCTTTTTTAGTTTTGCTTTATTTTCCTCCTCCTTCTCCTGCTTCCCCTCCTCCTCTTCGCCCGCCTGTTTGTCATTCTTGGGTCTTGGCCCCATTTGGGGGTCTTTTACGTCGTTTATTGCGCGCTTTCCGGACAGAGGCTGTTGTGGTGGGGGGGGAGGGCATGTGGCTTGCTGTCCCGGTTTTTTCTCTCTTCTGCTTGTTCTTTTCTGGTGTCGTTCTGCATTTTGATGAGTTGATTGGTTATTGATAGGTTGGTTAATTGATTGATTGGTTGATTGATTGGTTGATTATTTGGTTGATTAATTGATTCGTTGCTTGAGTGCTTGATTCTTTGATTGTCACACTCATGCTGTTATTATTACACGCAGAAACAAACAGCAGTAAGTAGTACGCGTGCCTCCTTCTATCCCTGCGGAGGATGGTAGGTCGTGTCGGTACGTAGATATCATACATTTCATGTATACCAGTACAGAGTACATGCAGGCACATAAACAAATGCGTTTTCCTTTGACCGAATTATTGTCGCTGTATGGTTGGTTATATTATCTTCCCGGTATCTACCTCCTGTTCTCAGGTGATGGTGGCGATATTGAAGCGGTGATGCCGTAGAAAGGCGTTTTCTGCTGCTTGCCGCGATTTAGCGCCAGCCCATAATCGTATTGGGCCGGTCACGCCGCAGATTGTCCTAGGTATTTTCTGCTGCTTGCTGCGATTTAGCGCTGGCGTGTCGTCCGTTTTTGGCGCTCTGCTGTGAGCGAGTGACGACGCGCACCCGGGGGGCGGAGGTAGGGCGATGGTGCGTGTTTTTTGGGGTGGGTGATGTTATGTTGCATCGGCTCTTCTGCGATTATTATACTTGGAATCGTGAGGGTGTCATTCATTCTGGTGATTGTTGTGGTTGATATTTTTGTTGCTGTTTCTGCTATACAAGAAGCGAGGCCAGTACACCACCACCACCAAGTAAGGTGTATATTTTATTAAACCGCGCGGTGCCGGGGTGTGGTTGTGGTACCGACGACGTGATTTTCCGTTTATGAGGTAGGTAGGTAATATTATTTAATCGACCTACCGACGAACAACATCCTATTCTATGATCTTTGTCAAGAAGCAGCAACCTTTGTGGCTGCTAGCGGCGGCGGCAGCACTGTGTGCAGCAATCGACTGGACATGTCGATAACTGGCTTCTTCCTCGTTGGTCTTTTTTTGCGAGAACAGATTAATCGGTATACTGTGCCAACCGCCGGATGCTGGTTGAAGAATAGACTACCATTGGCGGATTGATTCCCGATTGGAGTCGGGCGAGAGCAGAAATTGCCTCACAACTTTTTGTTCGTCAAGGAGTCGCCTCGTCGGAGCCGCCAGATGACAGAAAAAAATACGCTCAATATACATGTGGAATTGTTTTGGGCCGAAATAGTCCTTGGTAGAATTATCCTTTTGGCCGTGACAAAATTCAGGGGATTAACATATATTCATTAAGTAATGCTTCTGCCAAAACACGCAACTCTGCTTGCAAAGGTGAGCATCGCTGATCGAACTCACAGCTGACGTATTTAATTCAATTTTATGTAATACACCCTGGTAGATCATCTAATATCACAACCATGCATACTCATACTACAGTAGGTAGTAGTAGTAGAATATCAATGCATGGTTGATTTATTCGCCTATTATAGTCTCTTTTGGTTTTGCGGCTGCAGACGGTATTGAACCACAACAACAGCACCAACGGCTCGCTAGATGTTGGCGCTATAGTATACCCGGTGAATACGAGTAGTCTAATACCCATACATACTCAAGAGTATAACAGTGGTACAAACAACAACGCACGGTTGACTATATTTTCTCGTTTGCTTCGCCGGCTACAGTCGGTATTGGACCACAACAACAGCAACAACGGCTCGCTAGAAGACGCTGGCACTCAGTCCGTTAGTTATTCCCCATGTCCATGGTGTCCTCTGTTGCAAAAAATCGAAAAATGTCCGATGAACGTGTGCCCGTCTCTGTCATACGAACCAACTACATTCAGTAGAGCATGTCAGAAAACCCACAAAAAAGTTATGTAACTAACTCTTGTTTCACTCGCCCCATATTATAGACTACACCATACACAAACTCGTTTGGGCTGGTTGGTGTTGCTTGTGGGGCCACGTACGTGGATGCTAAATAATTTAATAAAATGCTGTTGTGCTTACCATGTGTTATCTAGATATACAAAGCTAATGTTATTAGTACGTTTCATTGCAGGTTTGATGTTAACTATCGTTGTTTCTGGTGGTCGGTATACGTGTTATTTTCAGCGTAACGGTATTGCCATTGATACTTTTTTGCTACTACACTGTATTATTTGATATATTATTGCTGTTAACACTGACGAATCATAACAACTAACTACCGGATGGGATGAAGTAGTAGATAGAGTATAGAGTCTAATATCATAACAATTTGCTGTTGATGTTCACTCTGTAGGACAAACGGGCGGCCGTTGTATAACGCAGCTTGCAAGGATAAGTATCGACTTTAAACTTATCGAACTCATGCTGTGGCGGCGGGACAACGTGGGAACATAAAAATACGGTGGGTCGTGTCCGTGGCTTTATGGTCGTGACTTACCAGGCGCAAAACATTGACGGTTAGTTCTGTGGCCGAGGAACGGACATTTTGTCTGGTCGGTGAAACTGAAACTGCCAGCGTGGCACTGATGCCTTTCAAGAAAGTGGTGCAAAGCAGCACCATTGGCAAATAAATGCGCCTGGTATCATTCTTGATGCCCCCAAGATGAAGAAAGAAAAGTTAAACGTGACCAACGTGTAATGGCAGTGCATGAACACTGTTTGGCTTGCATGCATGTGCACCCGCATAATAACCTGTTAACTGTGATCTCACGCGCTTGCGAGACTCAACGATTGGACCTCGTTTGAAGTCTAAGGTTTCGGATCAATCTCTCTGCTGGATTTCAAATCGGAAGAGAAACCAAAGGTATAGCTGGATACTTCGAACTCTCCAGGAGGCAAGGTGAGCCAGGACCAGGGTAGCTCGCCTACCTACCTTATCACTCACAGCTGACGACGTGTTTATTTAGAAGAAATTTTAAAGACGTTTAGTTGTAGTTTTCAAGAGATATTTCCCCCTTTTAAAATTGTAACACCCCCGGGATTTCAAGCCAACAACATCATCTCGGAGAAGGAACCTTGTACCCCTGCGAACTTGACTTGGAATGGTGCGAAGGGCATGGTAAATCATATTCGTACCCGGATAGGTCGAAATACCCAAGGGATTGACGAAATCAAAAGTCATCACCAAAAACCCAAGCCGTAATCAATCGTTCGATTTATTTCTAGGCAGTCAGGCTACCACGTGGGGTCGTCTCTGAGCGCTTGATATTATATACCTGGTATAATTAGTTCAACGACGTCAGCCGTGAGTTCGACGAATTTAGGGTCGATGCTCATCTCTTGTTATATTGTTACGTGTACAAATAAATAGCAAAGGCATGACAGGTTGTGATATCGGGGTTTCCTATGTTTAGTTTCTACATGTATCTTATGGATGGGTATGCACTCCTCTATCCGTGGCAATCTCAACCAATTACGAACAGCTGGGTGGGGTCTTGTGTCGAGAGATATATTTTTTTATTTCCCCGGGGTGTTGCAAGGAAATGGATTTCTGTAAGGAAAGCACAATTCGCCAAAGTGAGCCGAGAATAAATTGGCGCAGGCCGCTTGTTGTCTGTGCATGTCATCTGTCGATTTTTGTTCGAAGAAACGACTTGAAAATCGTTTTTAGTTTTTTGAGAGTCACGCCTGGAGTGGAATGGAGGCTCAACGCACGCAGACAGACAAGACGCATTTTGGTTTGAGAGACCCCAGTGACACAGGGGGATCCTCGGGGGCGCACTCGGAAGACTTGCATCGAAGAACAAGAAGGCGTTTCTAGGCGCCGCCGCTCCCGCTAGCCTCGATGATAGGTGGGCCGCGCTGTCCCCGTGACGTCAGGGCTTTGATGGTTGATGCAGAGAGGCCGCGGCAAACCCCACATGTTGATGTTACCGGGGTACTCCATCTACTATACGGTAGAGGCCAAAAGCCACAAAAACGAGGTTGTCGGTTGTAGCATATCTATGGTTGTGAAGCCCGGGGTAACACACTACTAAGAGGGTGTGCTCAAGCGAAAGGCGGGGGAACAGCTTGTTCGGTAAAACGACCTTCCAAAAGTTTAGCAAGAAGTGTCACTTGCGTCAGGCGTTAGAGGGTCGGGGTTAGGGCAAGGGTTAAGATTGGAACTTCATCTGCCCCCACTCATGGACCGCGACGAAACGCAAGGCGGAATACATGAGGTTCCCAAGTATCACCAGCATCGCCAACTTATACTCCAAGCAGTCCAGGCGCTCTTGCAGAAACAAGCAGCGTGAGCACTGGGCATACGAGCCACTGCCATGTGCGTGCAACGGTGATTCAAGGCTACGTGCGTGTACAGTACGCAACAACATACCTGGGATGGGTTGACTTGCGCACGAAAATGGAAAATCGGCATTTTTCACGTTGAGACTAGTTATCTAGGAAACACGCCGTCCCACACAATAATTTGAGCCTGGTCCAAACTAACTTTTCTCAAGTGATGCCGCGTACTGTTTGCGTGCTTGTTTACATGCGCTCGTGTATGCGTGCGTGTATGCTCGTGCGCGTATGCGTGATTGCATGCGCGGCTGTATTGTGTGCGCGAATGATGTATGCGCGTATGCGCGCTAGTATGTGCGCTTGTGTATGCGCGCTTGCATTCGTGTTTGAATGCTGTGGCGTAGGGGGGTGTCCTAGGACACTCCCGCTGTTTTCCTGCCGATGTGTAGGTACATGTACATGCGAGACGTGGGAACTAAGTTCAGGAGTATACGAAGTAGGCGCGGAAGTGCAGGTAACCGTTTTTTTGCGTGACCCACAATGCGCGCGTGTGTACGTGCTGATATGAGCGCTTGCATGCATGTGCGTATGCTCTCGGGCGCTGATCCTTCGTGCGCTGCTTGCCGTCCACACATCATCCGTTCGAGTTAACCGAGCTCGTTCATTCCAAGAAATTAAACCCATGAACAACTCTTGCCGCCCAGCCAATCAAGCAAACACGCACTTGCACAAGGCACGACGGACGCGACGTCAGCACAAACTCCGAGACAAGCTGAAGACAGATCAGCTTGCGCAAAACAAAACAAGCAGCAAAAAACGGGGGCGGAAGACACAGGGAGAGAGATACTGGAGGCCATTTCCCGAAAATAAATACGACACGACGCGAGGAGTAAATCCCCCCTCATGATGTGCTCGGTCCCTCGTCATCCTCTTCGGCAGCTCCGCCCCCCCCTCCCCACCCGCCTCCCTTGTTGTCCCCGTACCGCTGCCCCTCACCCCCGAAGGTCCCGAAGTCTGGTTCGTCATTGAGCATCCTTGGCCCGCCCATGAGCTGCGAAGCACACGGGGTGGAGGGAAAACGTGGAGGGGGGAGCGGTAGGGAGGGGGAAAACGGTAATTTACGAATTTGGGAGGACGAGCCAGAAAATCATAAGGCCAAAGCGGCTCCGGGGTTTCACGAAAATATTGTCACGATGAGGCACGCCCGTGGTGCCCACTATACGTGAAGGCATGCGCAACGTGGA